>PVKU01000229.1:320290-615388 GCA_004027475.1 Anoura caudifer
TTTGGTTGTTAATAGCTGTGATTTTGTTGTCATTTTACTGTCCATATTTTTTATCTTCTTTTTCTTAGATAAGTCCCTTTAACATTTCATGTAATAAGGCCTGGGAGATGATGAACTCCTTTAATTTGTCCTTATCTGGGAAGCACTTTATCTGCCCTTCTATTCTAAATGATAGCTTTGCTGGATAGAGTAATCTTGGATGTAGGTCCTTGCCTTTCATGACTTGGAATACTTTCCAGCCCGTTCTTGCCTGTAAGGTTTCTTTTGAGAAATCAGCTGATAGTCTTAGGGGAACTCCTTTGTAGGTAGCTGTCTCCTTTTCTCTTGCTGCTTTTAAGATTTTCTCCTTATCTTTTATTAAAATTATATTTTATTGATTATGCTACTATAGTTGTCCCATATCTCCCCCATCATTCCCCTCCACCCTGCACACCACCTCCCACCCACATTCCCTCCTTTAGTTCATGTCCATGTATTATAAGTTCTTTAGCTTCTACTTTTCCCACACTATTCTTGTCCTCCCCCTGTCTATTTTCTACCCACCATCTATGCTACTTATTCTTTGTACCTTTTCCCCCTCTCTCCTCCTCCCACTCCCCTGTTGCTAACCCTCCATGTGCTCTCCACTTCTGTGTTTCTGCTCCTGTTCTACTTGTTTGCTTAGTTTGCTTTTGTTTTAGTTATGGTTGTTAATATATGTGAGTTTGCTGTCCTATTTTTTATCTTCTTTTTCTTAGATAAGTCCCTTTAACATTTCCTATAATAAGGGTTTGGTGATGATAAACTCCTTTAACTTGACCTTATCTGAGAAGCACTTTATCTTCCCTTCCATTCTAAAAGATAGCTTTGCTGGATAGAGCAATCTTGGATGTAGGTCCTTGACTTTCATGACTTGGAATACCTCTTTGCAGCCCCTTGTTGCCTGTAAGGTCTCTTTTGAGAAATCAGATGACAGTCTGATGGGAACTCCTTTGTCGGTGACTGTCCCCTTCTCCCTTGCTGCTTCTAGAATTCTCTCCTTCATTTTAATCTTGGCTAATGTAATCATGATGTGCCTTGGTGTGTTCCTCCTTGGGTCCAAATTCTTTGGGACTCTTTGAGCTTCCTGGACTTCCTGGAAGTCTATATCCTTTGCCAGATTGGGGAAGTTCTCCTTTATTATTTGTTCAAATAAGTTTTCCACTTGTTGCTCTTCCCCTTCTGGTACCCCTATAATTCGGATGTTGGGACATTTAAAGATGTCCTGGAGGTTCCTAAGCCTCTCCTCATTTTTTTGAATTCTTGTTTCTTCCTTGTTTTCTGTTTGGTTGTTTCTTTCTTCCTTCTGGTCCACTCCATTGATTTGAGTCCCAGTTTTCCTCTCATCTCTATTGGTTCCCTGTGCGTTTTCCTTCATTTCACTTATTGTAGCCTTCATTTGTTCATCTAATTTGCGACCAAAATCAACCAATTCTGTGAGCTTCCTAATCACCAGTGCTTTGAGCTATGCATTTGATAGATTGGCTACCTCTTGGTCGCTTAAATGAATTAGCTCTGGGGCCCCAGTCTGTTCTCCCTTTTGAGCCATCCTTGGTTTTAGGTTTTTGGGTTGTTTTTTGGGTTTTTTTGTTTGTTTGTTTGTTGTTTTTTTTTGTTGTTGTTGTTGTTGTTCTGGTAGAGGCTGTTACGTAGTGAGGGGCGGAGCCTTAGGCGTTCACCATGGCGGGGCAACCCAGTCCCTGGGTTGTGATGCTGGATGTGAAGGCAGGGTCTGAGAGGGAACAATGGCGCTTGCACCGCTTTCTCAAGGACTCCAGTCCCCTCCGCCGCTTTCCCCAAGCAAATTGGGCCCCTCTGGCACTGATTTCTGTGTGGGCGGGCTCATGTACATTCTAGGACCCGGTGGGTCTCTCCAATGAACTCTCCTGTGAGGCTGGGATTCCCTCCCAGCACCCCAACCCCAACAAGTGTTCTCAATTGGTGCTTTTTAGGCTTTATTCCCAGCACTGGGGCCCTGCACTGCACAGTCTGTCTTGCTGCCAGTTTTCGCCTTTTTGATCTGCGCAAGCAAATGTGTGACCACAGTCAGCTGCTTTGCATGCCTCACTTGGTCTGCTCGTTGCCTCCCTACACCCAGTAACCGCCGCCTGTGTGCCTGGGACCACCAGCTACCTCTTCTTCCTGCCGCAACCCCTCTCTGCCGGCTGCTGACTCTGCCCCTCTTACTGGTCCGGGTGAATCGTTGTCAGACTTCCATACCATTCAATCCTCTATCTGTTCTGGTTGAGTTGTTTTTTGTTGTTGTTCTATAGTTTTGTTGTCCTTAATCTTGGTTGTGAGAGGAGGCACAGTGTGTCCACCTACGCCTCCGTCTTGGCCGAAAGTGAAGATTTTCTCCTTATCTGTAATCTTGGGTAATATAATTATGATGTGCCTTGGTGTGTGCTTCCTTGGGTCCAACCTCTTTGGGAACCTCTGAGCTTCATGGACTTCCTAGAAGTCTATTTCCTTTGCCAGATTGGGGAAGTTCTCCTTCATTATTTTTCAAATAGTTTTTCAATTTTGTGGTCTTCCTCTTCTGCTTCTGGCACCCCTATGATTCAGATGTTGGAACATTTAAAGTTGTCCTGGAGGTTCCTAAGCCTCTCCTCATTTTTTGAATTCTTGTTTCTTCATTCTGTTCTGGTTGAATGTTTAGTTCTTCCTTCTGCTCCAAATCATTGATTTGAGTCTTGGTTTCCTTCTTGTCACTATTGGTTCCCTGTATATTTGCCTTTATTTCACTTTTCATAGCCTTCATTTTCCCTCTAATTTGTGGTCATATTCAGCCACTTCTGTGAGCATCCTGATTACCAATGTTTTTAACTGTGCATCTAATAGGTTGGTTATCTCTTCATCACTTAGTTCTGTTTCGGGAGCTTTGATCTGACCTTTCATTTGGGCCATATATTTTTTGTCTCTGCACACCTGTTACATTATAAGGGGTGGAACCTTAGGTGTTCACCAGGATGGGGCAACCCAAGTTGCTGTGTTGTGGTGCTATACGTGGGGGAGGAGTCTGAGAAGGAACAGTGCCTCTTGCTCAGTTCTCTGCTGGCTTTCAGTCACTTCCCCTGCTACCTGCAAGCAAATTGGGCCTTTCTGGTGCTGATTCCCAGGTGGATAGGCTTGTGTATGTTCTGGGACCCTGTGGGTCTCTCCAACGAACTCTCCCATGGGGCTGGGAGTTTCTCCCGCTGCCGCCTCCCCCTCCCACAGGTGTTTTGAGTCAGAGGCTTTGAGGCTTTATTTCCCCAGGCTGGTACCCTGGGTTGTGTGGTCTGTCTCACTCCCCAGTTGTTCCTCCCAGTTTATCTGCACAAGAATGTGGGACCGCCTGGTCTGCCAGCCACCACCCACCTGTGCCACCAGCTGTGAGTCCTCTCTACCTGGCTGCCCGTCTCTGCCCCTCCTACTTGTCTGGATGAATGTTTCTTCTGTTAACTCCTTGGTTGTCAGATTTCCATACAGTTTGATTTTTCTGTCAGTTCTGACTGTTGTTGTTTTTTTTAATTTGTTGTTGCCCTTCTTTTGGTTATGCGAGGAGGCATAGGGTGTCTACCTATGCCTCCATCTTGGCCAGAAGATCCAACTTTATTCTTTATTCTTCTTTCTCAAGATCACTGTTAAGGGCCTTTTGTGGTTCCATATAAATTTTTGAAACAGTTGTTACAGTTCTGTGAAATATGGCATTGTTATCTTGATAGCAATTATGTATGTTGATTGCAGTTTTATTTACCATTGCCAAGATTAGGAAGCAGCATAAATGTCCATTATAAGGTAAGTGGATAATGCAACTATGGTATGTTTACACAATAGAATACTACTTGGCTATAAAAAAGAAACTTTTACCCTTTGTGACAGCATAGATGGACCTGAAGAACATTAGGCTAAGTGAAATAAGCCAGTCAGAGAAAGACAAATATCATACAATTTCACTCATATGTAGACATCAATGAACAAACTGAACTAACAAGTAAAATAGAGACAGACTCATAGATAGCAGGCTGAGAGCTCTGCATGGGGAGGTGGTTAGCAGGTAGTGGCATCGAGCAGAATAGAAAAAGGACTCATGGACAATGGTGTGGTAATTGCTGGAGGGAGGATTTGAGTGGAGGTGGAAAAGGGTATAAGGGAGATAAATGGTAATAGAAAAAATACAATAAAAATTTTAAAAAAGAATAATATAAAAAGGAAAATAAATAAATCAATAAATGTTGCCTTGGAAAAAAATCAGTGGTGTAGTTAAACTGGCCAGCCTGGTTGCACATTGGGCACTGTAATCCTAAAATAATGTCTAGTGCTCATAAAAATCTTTACATTGCCCAGAGTATCTTCACATGCATTCACCTCCTGTTTTTACATAAAGAAGGATCAAACTGTCAGGAAGTTAACTGGAGTGATACAAGAGTTGTGCACAGAGCTGGTTATGGAACACAGTTTACCCAAACCACCAATATGGTCCTGCTCCTGTTAGTGGCAGCCCACATACAGATGACAGTTTTTCCTTCGGCATCATTTTGCAGCCAACATTTCTGCCATCGGTGTTGTTTTCATCCCACTTTGCCACTCCAGATACCAGACTTTCAGATCCCTGGTAAATAAAATCTCAGAAAAGAATGCAGTGTGGATACCCTGGGGCCACTACCTGCCCACCATGTCAGTCTATTGGACTGCTCTTAACTCTTGAATCCTTGCTCCCTCAATAACTATCCAGACTTGATTTTCAGATAGATCTGTATGTAGATCAAAACAGAGCCACTTAGTTGTGAGAAATGTACTGAAATCCTCTAAAATGAGCCCCTTAATAACACAGTTAATGGTTGTTTTTAGGAGTAAATTACTGGCAATGCACCTAGCTTCATATTATTGACAATCAATAAATGTTTTCCTATTTTACTCACCCCCACTTTCCGTACCTCAGACATACATCTCTTAAATTAACATAATGAGGTCTTCCCACAATGTTCTGCCTTATCCCAATAGGCAATGACTTGCGGTAAATTGAGGCCCACGCCTATTTACTTAAGAGCAGATTATTGCCAAAACCCAGCTGATAGATGAGTGTAAGTTGCTTTGTCACAAAGATCTTGCTTTAGAAGACGCAATGTTTATTTTACCATTTTATTGTGAAATTATATCTCATATTTAAAGAAGTGAAAAGGAAAAAAATGTCCAGAATAATAGTTATAACTCAAACAATTCTGTAGTTAACACTCAAGAAATAGAACAGTTTAATCAAACCAGATTTCCTGAGGGCATAGCTTTTCTTAAAGATAGTCACATACATATACAGAAAGAAATTATGATATTGTAGAAAAGGCCTAGATTGTAAAATCACACAAACCTGAGATTAATTTTGTTTCTCTCACTTGTAAACTGTGTGACTTTGACCAAGTCACTTAATCTCTTTGACCCTTAGCACCCACATCTGTAAATGGGAATGATAAAACCCACATTTCAGTGGAGCTGTGAGCTGGATATATGTACACAGACACATGTATGTGTATATATGCTTGTGGAGGAACATACATAGTTACACAGTGAACAGTAAGTATTACCATTAGAAATCATGCATACTTTGCATATTTCAAAGGCATTGTTAGGTATATTGGCTTCAATGCAGGATAACTTTACTCATTCCAGGAATTTAAATTATAAATATTTGCCTTGGCTAAATTTGTCTTTTCAGTGATAACGAATCTGAAAAGATAATGATATTTGGGGGGCAAATGGGTCTTTTAAATCAGAATACAGAAGATTGATTTAACAAATGTTTAGCCATTGTTTGTGTGTGCTACAAACTGAAAGCATTTGTTAAAATATGCCCAGCAGAATTTCCAATTAGATTGTGCATTGTTATTTACTAAAATGTTACAGAAGAGATATTTTATGACAATGTTCTAAATTCAAGCTAAACAAATTGACCAAAATCGCCATCCTTAATTAATCTGCCTTAATGGAATTTCAACAAATTCTTACTACATTTCTATCAATCGCCTTTTGTAGCAACACAATTTTTAAAACTATGACTAAATTGAATGAATTGTTAAATGATTTCCTTATAAAATCTCATATCAGAATATTCTAGCATTACATAATTAAGAAAATCTACACATAAATTAATACCGTGAAAGAGTGGTCCCAACTCTTCTAAAATTCCCAGGAGCTACATTATTTTGCTTAAATAACTTTTGCACATTTGTGAATGAGAGCAAAAAAAAGTTTGGATGCTTTTTATGATGGGAAGGTTAGGAAAGGGCTAACTGGGAACACATTTAGATGATCAGCATTTAACCCTTTCATGTTTAGTTTTGACTGTTGCCCCCCCAGCTGAGAAAACATGCATGGGCCACTTTATTTGCCCACAACAGTGAATACGTTATGTCCTTGTTATGTTTCAAGTTTGAGTCTCATCTCTGATGATTGATACTGATTTCATAATGTCTTTTAGCTTTGGTTTCCTCACCCTCGAAATGGAGGTAACAATTCTAACTGTATTTACATCAAAAATTTATATTAAGGCTCAACTAATTTATGTACAATATACTTCTAACAACCATAAATTGATATATTAATGAAAATTATGATCACTATGTTGTTATCATACCAGGGCTTAGTTAACTCAATTTTTATAAGTTGTGATGTTCTTGAGATGGATTATTTTACAGCTACTACTTCACTGTTTACCTTACTCTGGAGATGGATGTATTTAGAATATAAAAGAAAAAGTTGCATTTATGACTACATACTTCATAGATTAATGATTCTAGAAGAAATCTCAGCTTTACATTTTTGTTGGATCAATCCAGTAGAATTTCACCCCCTAGGAATGCACTAGTTATTATTCAAGCACTTTGAAAAGTCACTTTTACATTAAGATGGATAAGGCTGATTAGTTTGACTGAGACTTATAGCTACAATTATTATTTAAATCATATGACCATAGATTAAGTGTGAATACATAATTGAGCACAATAAACATATGTAGATCCATGAAGGAAATTGCTATAACATGGTTTCCTCTTTCCAAAAGGAAAACTGACACATACTTCAGAGTTCAGCTCAGCTGTTGCCTTTTCTTGAGAGCTTGTTTGGAGGTTCTAGCAGGGGAGTGCAGCTACTCGTATACCCTTGACGGAGGACAGGTCCTCTCCTCCTGTTGGGAAGGTTGTCCTCTTCCACCGAGCGCGCAGCTTCGGGAGGGACACACGTGGATCAGTGAGGGAGGAAGGGGACACCCGCCTAGCCTGGCAATCAATGGGGTGACAGATGTCGCAGCCAGATCGCCCTCACATCCCCTTTTCTATAATGATAATTTCCCAAACAGAGTTAATTTATGGTCTCTCCTCATCCCCAAAACATCGATTACTTCTCTTTTACAACATTTATGCTGCCTCTTCATCCATTGGATCCTGGCATCCTTGAGGTCAGGAACCTAGTCTCACTCTTTCTTGTATCCTTTAGGTTATTACAGTGCCTTCATCCTTTCTCATTATGGAGGCAAATGCTAGTTTTCCCCAATTGCCGTGGTCTCTCAGTCTCCGCAGGGGCTGATTCCAGGACCACCCAATACCACTATGCCCAAATCTCTGAGATTGCACTGGATGGTATTCACATATGCCTATGCTTTTATAGAGGCTAAATAGGGTACACCTACTTATCACCTCATTCTCATGGATTTGGCATAGTGCTCAGCATTTGCAAATTCAACTTTAGCTTCTTTCAACTTTCTGATATTTTTAAAAATATTTTTGATCCATGTTTGTTTGACTCAGCTGACACAACACCCACAGATGCAGAGGACCAACTGTATCTGATGTTACTTTCTTATATTTTTCACTTGGGCATATGCCTGCCCAGAATAATGACCAGTTTTCTCAATTTAGGCATGGCCTGGTGGTGAAGTTCACCTAAGTACTGATTTAAGAACAGGAATTATATGAGAGAATTCTGGATTGTTCCTTTCAAAGGAAAATGTTACATTTTTCTCCTATTTCTTTCTCCTTCTTTATGAGTGACCTTGAAACATGCAGAAAAAAAACCAAAATGTTTATTTTTCACCTGACAGCCTGTTTAAGCTTCTACTGCTCTGAGTCTCTGGCATCGTAGTCAAAGTTATACGCTAACAAATGTACTTCTACACTAGACATGAGAATAATTTTTGGACACAATATCATCATATTTACATAATGTACATTGAAGCAGTTGTTTATTAATTAATGCAACCACATTAAAGACCCTTCGGGCATTATTTATCATTTTTGCTCCTCTAGCTTACAGTCATCTAAGATTTAGGGTAAAAATACATATGAGTTATTTATTTGTATCATCAAAATTTTTTGTGGTGTTTAACAGCAAGCCCTTTTCTTTGGAAATAGTATTCCAACAGGAGATTGCAGAAAAGAGTATCATTCACTCCTTTATATAGCACTGGAAATGAATCTAAATCTAGAATATATTAGAGATAGTTTTGTTCATTCTCTGTGACTTCATATAGGCTGTTTCCATTTTCTGGGGAGACTCTGTATTTGGGGTTACTTTATGTCCTTTCCATCCTTTTGACTCTTTCCTTTGAGAAAGCCCTCCTTGTGCTTAAAGACTTATTAAAAATTAGTTACATGTGTCATATTTTATAGCACATATTATTATTGCAGTTCTAGAATACTTTCTTTAGGTTTTAGTTTAATGCCTGATTCTCCCACCAGACTAAGTTCCATGAGGGCAGGACCATCTCTGTAAAATGTACTGATGTATCCTAAGGACCTGGAATATTCTATATATTCACTAATTAATTGGTGGGAGGAAGGAAGGAAGGAAGGAAGGAAGGAAGGAAGGAAGGAAGGCTCCACAACCATGTCAAATGGCAGAACGAGAAGCCATTTTTGGATCCGAATATTTGAAATACCCATATAATGGAGGAAAATGTTTCTAAAGGAGGGAGTTTTGAATTACTAAAATTATTTTCTTCTTTATTCTGTGTGGGTAGTTACAGTCAGAAAGGAATAAGGTTGGTTTTTTTTTTTTTTCAATGTTTTCCAGATCCTAATAAATCAAAGCTTGAAAACTTTGCATATTTGCAAAATCAGCAGTTACCTCCAAAAAATTCGCTATAGCATCTCGGGATGTATGCCCAGGATCTTCCATTTTCTCTTATTTCTTGAACAAGAACTTGCCGAGGGGGGTTTGATCAGGCCCCCCTCGGTGTCGCCAGCCTGACTGCATTTCCTGGTCCTCTAGGTGGTGTTGGAAGTGTCACTGGAAGGAGCACTGCCAAGTCGAAGATAACTGCTTAAGACTCTGCATGCAGATAGGGACAGGTGTCTTCATCTGGCTGCTGGCACTTTCTGTGCTGTGAGAAGTTTCCTGTTAAAGCAAAAGAGAAAAAAATGATAAAAAGTTTCTTTTAAAATAGGGATTTTAAATTTTCAACGCATTTCAAATGGAAAGTATTTGACACAGTTGATCTTCCTGCTCATTGATACACTTTCTTCCTTTGGCTCCAGGATACCACATTCTGTTGGTTTGCTTCCTACCTTACAAGTCACTTCCTCTTGGTCCCCTTTGCTAATTAGAATGCCTCGTAACTCATTCTTAGGGTTGCTTCTCTTTCCTACCTGCACTTCCTTAAAGATTTTTACTTATATTCACGGTTCTAAATACCAATTGTGCTGATGACTCCCAATTTTGCATCCCCAGCTACACTCCAGACCCATGTATCCAGCTGCCTACCTGACAAGTTCACTGGCTGCCCACAGTCATCACCAGTTCACCTCATGGAAAACTGAACTTCTATCCCACCGCCATGCTTGCATAATCTCAGCTGATTGAAACTCAAGCTTCCAGTTGTGAAGGGCAAAAAGTGACATGAGGATGTCAGCTTTGAGGCCTCCCCTTCACATTTCACTGTTGACTCAGCAGGGTATCTTGATCCGCCTTCAAAGTACAGCAGGCCCCTTGTCTGCAGAGGATGAGTTTCAGGACCCCCAGGGCATGCCTGAAATCCCAGAGAATACTGCACCCTACACATACTATTTTTTCCTATACATACTTGTACATACCTGTGACAAAGTTTAATTTATAAATTAGGCACAGTAAGAGATTAACAATAACTAGTAATAAAATAGAGCAATTATGACAATACACATAGTAAAAGTTTGAAAAATTTGTGCGGTCTCTGTCTGTCTCTCAAACTATCTTATCGTACTCACCCTTCTTCTTGTGGTGATGTGAGATGACTGAGTGGATGAGATGAACCAAAGTGGAATTTTCCATTTAGTTGTTTTGGACCGTGAGCACCTGAAACTGCAGGAAGGGAAACTGTGGGTGGCGGGGGATACTGTGTATCCATTCTCTGGCTGTTTCTCAGTCCTTTCACTGTCACCACTGTGGCCTAGATCCACATCATCTCCCCCTGCATTATTGAATATAATCTCATAGGTGGTCTCCCTGATTTTACAATAGCCCTGGCCTGTCACCTAATCCTCAACCATAAATCAGGGTGGTCTTCTTAAAAAATAAGTCATGTCAGGTCACCTTGGTCTCCAAACACTGTCATGTCTCTCATAAAGTTACAACTAAAGTCCTTTCCTCCACAACTTTGAGCGGTCTGCTCCATGAGCGGCCTGACCTCATCTCGGTCCCTCCCAGTTGCTCACTGGGCTTCAGCCACCCTGGCCTGCTTCGGCTCCGCAGCGTACCAGGCCCCCTCCCATGCTGGCAGTCCCCTGGGGGCAGTGCTCTTTCCCCACATATGGATATGGCTAACTCTCTTACCACCTTTGAACTCTGCTCCAATGCCCCTTCCTGTACCACCCCATGACCACCCAACTCTCCTAATCCTACTGCTGCTTTTTCCCTAACTATAGAAATTTCACCTTAGCTGTGTGTTTATTATGTGTGTTATATATTGTACATCTCTCCCATGAGAATAGAAGTTCCACTAACATGCAACATTTTATTGTCTTATTTAATGATAACTTGAACAGTTTCTGGCATGTAGAATTTTAATAAATGCTTATTGAATAGATGATACTTTCTCACCAAAGACAGGGACAGTTCATGTTTGCCTATTCTCACTGCTACTACACAGTGTATACTGGATGTCCAAGTCAAAGTAGGAGGACAAGAAAAATGTTATAAATAATAGGAAGGACTATTGTGACTATTTGCATATAACATAATTATCTATCTATAATTATAATTATAAGACAAAAAATTTTCCCAAAATAATTATGATTTTAATCAAAATATAAAAAGGAATTTCATAGAATTTGCCAATGTATTTCAATTTCAAACAGAAAAAAATATTTAAGTATATCCATTACTCTTCTACAAAAGGTTAAATATGTATATTTATATAATTATATATTTATATATTTATAATTATATATATAATTAGTACAGGAATGGTATTTGAAACCTCTTAGGAAAGATGGACTATTAAATAAATTATGTTCAGGTAATTGGCTATTTATTATGAAAACAATAAAGTCTGCAATGCAGACATATAGTAAGTTATATTTTTGATGGATCAAAGAGCTAAAACTAAACTACCTTAATATTGTGAAAAATATAGGAGAATATATTATACTTTAAAGTAGAGAAGAGCTTCTTCAAGAAAAATATAAAACCCAGAAAGCCTAAGAAATAAATTACCCCCTCCACCCTCATAAAGATGAGTACAAATAATGTTTTAAAATAGGTTAGCATAGGCATCATTAACATTCTGCATGAATATTCAAGATACACAGAGTTCCTTCAAATTGGTTTTTAAAAGAATACACAAATCTCCAGAGCCTCCAGAAGATAAAATATATGAAAATATAGCTTATAAAAAAGAAAAATGGGCAAAAAATAAGAAAAGACTTAATCTTACTGATAATTCAAAAAATCCAAACTGAAAGAGAGGGATATTTGTACACATCTAACAAATATAAAAGTTTTAAAGGTTGTCAACATGGAGTATCAACCAAGATGGAGGAAAATGTATCGTACACCCCAGGGTAATAGATGGACACTTAGTGAAGCGATTTGTTTAATGACTCCACTCCCCTGGCACTCTCTTCTGAACATTGCTTATGAACCTAGAAGGCTCAAAAGCTCATGTTTTTTTTTGTTTTGCTTTTATTTCTTTCTAAATGAGAAAAAGAAGAAAAGAAGAAAGACCTGTAAGTAGCACTCTCTTCCTTGTCGCAGGTGCCATTTTTTTCTCATTGATTCCAATTACTCCTATCAATTCAACCAACATTTAATGACTACTTACTGCCTCTCAGTTATAATTTTTATAGCAAAAAAATACATATAAATTAAAAAGCAAAAGCAACAACAAACAGTGAATCATAGCCCTGTTCACTTTCTGGGCTGCTCAATCTATTGCATGAGGAAGACCCTCTCATAAGTATCTCTTACTCAAGATAGATTAAGTGCTCTGATAAAGGCATACTCCAGGTGCTACGGGACGGTGGGGAGGAAGAGATTAATCACTACCATTACCACATTTTTAAAATCAATTTATCAGGATCCCAGCTTTGCAATTAAGGGAAATTTGCCAAGGCACTTAGAACAGAAGTATCCATTTATAATTTTCTTTCACTAATCATCTCCTTCAGGCCTTTTCACCCAGTAGGAAGTATACAATCAGCATGTTGGGGTTTTTTTTTTCCCTTTTATTTTTTTCTACTCACTGGTCAAAGTATGAATCAGAAAGGGAAACGGACTTGGGGGTAGAGTGTCAATGCCTTCTATGGCTTCACTTTTGCCATTTGTAATCTCAGAAATACCATACAATAAAGGTCATTCATTCTACCAGCATGACAAATAGTTTGGAGAAAAAAAATTGCACATAAGAGGTTTGAGAATTCCTTACACTCCAAAAATGGTAAGGAGTTCTACCAGTCATTTATTTGGAAGATATTGTTCTGTTGATTATTTCTAGTTTTCTATTTGTTGCATAATATACCATTTATTCAAACTTACAACAAAGCCTTTAGAAATTAAATGAAGCACAAAGAACTATTTTTTGTTACCAAGTTACAAATTAAATTTCTTCTCAATTTTTATTCACTTATTCTTTCAACTAATATTAATTGAGCATCTAATAAGTTCAAAATACTTCTCTAGGCACTAGGAACACAGCAGTAAACAAAATACACTAAGTCCCTAAAGTCACAGGACTTGTTTTCTGATAGAGGAAACCAACAACAAATAAACAAAGCACGTATTTCAGATGGCAATAGGTGTTAAAATGTTCAAGACAGGGGCATGCTTAGGGGATAGAGAGTGATAGGAACAAAGGCTATTCTAAGATAAACTTGTAAGGAAGGAAAGTTCAAAAAAATAATAGCACATGCAGTATGAAGCTATGAGCAAGTGCCACTCCAAGCATAGAGAATTCCGAGTGCCAAGACCCAGAGAAAGAACAAGGTATGTTTCAAGAAGTGGAGTGATCAACCGTGCCAATTGTTGGCCTGAGGACTCCTGGGGTACCAAAACAGAAAATCCTAGGAAAACAGGAATGTGTTGTTCATCCTACTTGGAAAGCCCTCTCCTGACCAGATGGATAAAGAGTGGACAAAGTGGTGGGAAATGAGTTTACTGAGGTAAGATGGGGCCAGATAATGGACAACCTGAGACTCCGGTAAAGAGACTGCAATGGCAGAAACCCTTGGAGGGATATGATGAGGAAAACAATGTGATCTGAGTTGTTTATAGTGGTGGAATAAGTAGGTATCCACTTTATTGGAAAGGCTTACTGTTTTCTCTCAAGTCAGAAACAGAAGGTTGGGCATCCTTCCCATCAGTCTAAGCAGTTCTTGAAGGTCAGCATTAGAAAACTCTCAGCAGAAGTTTCAGTTGCTCTCTACAGTATTTCTAAAGATATATTAGAAATAATTTCTGTAAGTGCTTTAGGGCTTCCCTGTTTGTTAAGAATCTGGAACAAACAGTTTTCCCATAGAGGAAAAGGTTGAAGTAAACTAAAATGACTTTGTTGCCACAGGTAAGAGTCCCAGACTGGGGCATGACCCATTAGTCACCTCTCAGTCATTCTGAACTGAGCACACCAATGGGATCACCGATATGATTTGAGCCCAAGAGCTCTTTATTCTGCAGAAATACTGGAGATTTTTCTCACTGCACTTTCTGCATTAATTTTTTTTGGTATATTTCTTGGAAAGTCTAAAAGCAATTTCTCTAAACTAAGAAAATGTCCTTATCTTTTGGCCCAAATGGAGACATATAACCCTTCATGGCTACAAATGACTTCCTCCAAATGAACTTGTGTTCAGTCAAAATTGTAACAGCAAGCTAGTTAAAAGCTAAGTCTTTCAGGCTGTGCTTCACCCTACTGAGCTTCATATTGTCTAAAGCATAGATGCAGAGAATGAATGAAAAGATTAAAATGACTAGGAAAGGGGAGAAAGTGGTGGGGAGATTATGAAAGTGAAGGATTGGAGAGGAAAGAAAGACGAAGTGAAGGCGAGGAGAGATTCCATTTAGTGAGGATGCAGCTAAAGCTCACTCTCCCTTGGAGATCACAAGGGGTCAGGACATTCCCAAGTCCTCCAACTGAATAATTTCTTAAAAGAAGGATGAGAAAGGTAAGAATGAAAGAAAGAAAAGAAGTTATAAGCACAGTATTTTCCTAATTTCACTGGACCCCAAGTTCTCCGTGAAACTGCCATTGCCCCCTATTTTTGCCACTTTTTTCCAAATTCATTTTTATTGGATATTCATTCTATAATTAATTGCATGTTCTTAAATACATTTTATTGATTATGCTACAACAATTATCCCATTTTATTCTGTCCTTTATTCCCCTCCACCCTGCACTGCCCATACCTGAAGCATTCCCCACCTTAGTTCATGTCCATGGATCATACATATAACTCCTTTGTCTTCTCCATTTCCCATACTATTCTTAACTTCCCATCTTATCTTGTACATACCATTTATGCTTCTTTTTCCCTGTACCTTTTCCCCCATTTCCCACCCACTCCCTGATGATAACTATCCATGTGATCTCCATTTCTGCAATTCTATTCCTGCTCCAGTTGTTTGCTCAGTCTGTTTTCATTTCTCCTTTTTAGATTCAGTTGTTGATAGTTGTGAGTTTGTTGTCATTTTACTGTTCATATTTTTGATCATCTTCTTTTTCTTAGATAAGTCCCTTTAACATTTCATATAATAAAGGCTTGATGGTGATGAGCTCCTTTAACTTGTCCTTATCTGGGAAGCACTTTATCTGCCCTTCCATTCTAAATGACAGCTTTGCTGGATAGAGTAATCTCAGATGTAGGTCCTTGCCTTTCATGACTTGGAATACTTCTTTCCAGCCCTCTCTTGCCTGTAAGGTCTCTTTTGAGAAATCAGCTGATAGTCTTATAGGAACTCCTTTGTAGGTAACTGTCTCCTTTTCTCTTTCTGCTTTTGAGAGTTTCTCCTTATCTTTAATGTTGGGTAAGGTAATTATGATGTGCCTTGGTGTGTGCTTCCTTGGGTCCAAACTCTTTGGGACTTTCTCAGCTTCCTGGACTTCCTAGAAGTCTATTTCCTTTGCCAGATTGGGGAAGTTCTCCTTCATTGTGTTCTCAAATAAGTTTTCAATTTCTTTCTCTTCCTCTTCTCTTTCTGGCACCCCTATGATTCAGATGTTAGAACATTTAAGGTTGTCCCAGAGGTTCCTAAGCCTCTCCTCATTTTTTTGAATTCTTGTTTCTTCATTCTGTTCTGGCTGAATGTTTATTTCTTCCTTTTGTTCAAAATTGTTGATTTGAGTTCCGATTTTCATCCTTTCACATTTGGTTCCCTGCATATATTTCTTTATTTCACTTTGCATAGCCTTGACTTCTTCCTTTATTTAGCATCTGTACTCAATCATTTCTTTGAGCATCCTGACTACCAGTGTTTTCAACTCTGCATCTGATAGGTTGGCTGTCTCCTCATCCCTAGCTCTTTTTCTGGACTTTTGATCTGTTCTTTCATTTGGGTCATACTTCTTTGTCTCAACACACCTGTCATGTTATAAGGGGTGGAGCATTAGGTATTCACCCCTTTCTAGTCAGAACGTAAAATTATTTCTTCTTAGGAACAGACACTGGAAAAAAGAAAATTAAAAATATTATAAATAATTTTAACACAATTGTAACAAAATGGAGGAATTATTGCTAAATTTTTATTTAAATCTTTTCTGCCTTTATTATTATGCTTTAAAGTGTGTAGAAATCAATATTCGGAGGGATACATGTAGATAGAACCCAATTTATTGTTGAATATACAGTATCTAGTTTAAATTTAGTTTTAGATTTATAATTAAATGGATATTACATAGGCATATATAACATAGAGTATATATAGCACCACATATATATAGCACAAGGTCAGAGCAATGAGCCTTTTTATGAGATTACAACCCTAAGGAATTTATCATCAAAGTCTGAAACAACGAATAACCGATGTATTATTGCAGTTTCCAATGTAAGCAGATAAGAATAAATGCACCCAAAATGAAACTATATAACAATCTGCACAGTCTTAAGAAGCCATTTCACTCTGGAATCAAGGTTGTAGGACAGTCATGAAGTAAAGCATCTCATAATCAGGTATGTCATGTCTTGGACAGAAGTAGCAGAAATTTGAGGAGAAGATGAGACCAAGTTAAGGACTGGCAAAAGAGAAGGCATCCAAGAAAACTACCCTGTTTTGATTTATAAACTTAGTAATAATCAGTCAGGCATGTGCTCAGCATGAAAGAGAAGCAAAAGGAGATCTACAGGATCTTAGCCTCTTTTACAGATTAGGTCAATTATCATTTATTGAACGTCTACGTGCCAGATACCAGGATTTATAATGTATTAGCTCAGTTTATTCTGACCAAAATAATCAGGGGTATATTAGCAAATTTAAATGACTATTATAATAAAGATCACTAGGGATCACTCATATCCAGTTATCATATCCTTTCTGGAACACAGGAATATTCTAGTTTCCAGGTGCCTTGAAGTCAGGCAAAGTCGCACAACAAATTTCTAGCCAGTGAAAAGAGCTACCTTCCGGACAAGGCAGTTATGATCTTGTATGACACCTCCACACATTCTCCTCTTCTGAACAAACATGAAGGCCACATGTGAAGATGGGAGAGCCACAGAACAGAAACAACCTTCAGCCTGAGTCATTGTTCAGCACAGGTTTCTGAGACTAAAAAGCTGCCCAATCCACACTAGACGTAGTCTGAGTAAGAGGTAAATATTCCTTGCATTAAATCACTAAGATTATAGGATTTATTTACAACTACAGAAGAGCAGAGCTTGTCCTTATTAATATACTTATATATGATATACAGTGGGCAAAAGGTAGAGTTAGATGTTAAAATCTATACTTGCCTAATTCCAAAGACCAAGCTCTTTACACTCTATCATACTGCTTTTAACAAGCAATGTAAAACCACTGCTGATGTATGGTGACTCACACTCTAAATGCCCTATAAACTCAAAATAACATAGATATCATTTTTAACTCAGGCTCATGATTGTAGGTGGGCTTTGACGTGGATCTTGAAATGAATGAAGGAGAAGGTGAAGAACTGTCAATAAAAAGAAAGGGAAGCTGTGTAAAACTAGCCCTAGAGGTGGACGTGAGAATGACCTGTTTGTGGAGGAGAGCTATATACTGGGAAACCACAGAATGTATGATTAGAACAAAAGAGGAGCTATTTTCTTGAGAATCCCACTGCCAGACTGAGAAACTTAGATTTAAGACAGTGGAAAATGGTAGAGAAGGCACTGGACCCAGAGCCAATAGTGATGAAATACAATATTTCATGCTGTTGTCAGTAGTTTCATCTCTGCTGACCACAAGAACCTTCTTTTTAAAGAATGGGTATAGCCTGAATCATCTTTAAGATCCCTTCCCAGCTGTGTTTTTTCAAGCCCACATCTTGAAGTTCTTTGTGTGGATACATTGGTTGTGCTATTTAGGGAAAATTAGAACTGATGATTTTGATAATCACCAGCTTTTTAATATAATGATTAATAATCAGAGTTACAAATGTCTGCATACTTAGGTCAGAAAATACAAATATTTTGACATGCCACAGGCATAAAGTCAAAGAAATGATTCTGCTGCTGTATGTATAGGTGTGAACCCATCTATAGGCTAAATTGAATGACTATTGTTTTCCAATGATGGTACAGTCATCATTGCCTTCTCTTGGGCAAAGTTTACTCTCACCAAATTCCAAGAGCTTCAACACCAAATCTTCTATCCTCAAGATCTTATTCCATCTCTCTCCAAAGCACGCCCCTCTTAGGAAGCCCCTCTGTTCAGAGGCAGAGGGAAAGGTAGCATATATGACTGCATATGAGCATAGGCATACATTGACTGTCCTATAAATGCTAGCAATCTGTTGAACACTAAAAATTATATAAATCTTAGCAGCTTTACTGATGCTTCATACACAAGCAGCTGTTGTTTCTTGGTCGCCTGATTAAATATGCTGCAAAATTTCTCCCAAGAAAATCTCACCAAAGTTGATTCCAGCAAATCCTTCCTAGCATCTCTGCTAGCAACTTCAGCGACTAAGTGATTCCAAGAAAAGACTCAATCAACAGCAATTCCTTCAAGGGGGCCTCTGTTTTTCCTTTTAAGACAAGGCAGTTGTAACACCTGACCTAGTCTTGGCTCCACTATTAACCAGAGACACTCAACATTTCCAAAATGAAGTTTTGCTCTTTGAGACCGACATTATGTGGATTGAAATGTGTTTTTGACAATATCTCTCTCTACCTGTGTGTATCTATTTCTACATCATATACATACATGTGTATATTTGTGGATGTACATCAATAAGTAGAAAATTCTGGGCTATATTTTTATTTTTTGTCTCATGAGATTTTCTTTTTCTTTTATTTTTTTATTGTTCAATTATAGTTGTCCCTTCTTTCCCCCATTTTTAGAAACAAAGAAAAATATCTCTAGCCAAGCCTAAAGCTATTAAAAACCAACATTATATTCATAAAATTATTTATAAAACATTCACTGGGGAAATCAAATCAAAAGTCTACCTAAAATGTGATTTGCAAGACTGTTTATAAGAGTAAGATTCTGCCTAAGCCTATGCAAGACATTTGCGAATTTCTCTGATGCTGAGTGTTTAATCTACATTCACATCTCAACTGAAACATCACTTTCTCCTAGACTTAGCTAACATTCCATCATCTGGATCATATGCCTTTTATTTTTGCTTCTATGGTCCCCAATAGTTACCATCATCATGTTGGTTTGATTTTCCATTAAACTGTGCTTTAAAAAATGAATCATTCTGTTTTAATACTCGTATCCTTGGCACAGTACTTAGTACGTAGTATGTTCTCGAATTAAAGCATAAATTGTAGAATGAATTATTGAAATTTTACATGAAAATGTATTACCTTAGAAGTGGTACACATAAATTACACTGTCACATTATAATAATTGACTTTTTTAAAAATGCACATTTTCTCTCTTGCCACAAAACTTTTATGTATGCTGTTCCCTAAACCTGGAATGCTTCCTCCAGTGAATTCAGGTACTCTCCATTCCAATATCTGGTGATGTAGCACTTCTTGGGCACCCTTCCTTGACCACTGACAAACCCAGATCCTCCTAGTGCATGATCTATATATTTATTAACCTCTTTCATAGCACTTATAACCTTCAGAATTGTATGTATCATTGTGTAAACATTTATTTAATGTATGTTTGTTCTACTAAACAGTAAGCCCCATGATGGCAGTCATGAATAGTCCTGATGGGGTCCTGACTAGTCTTGCTAATCACTTGCTAATCAGTCACCATAACTTCTGGCTGAAAAATCCAGCAGAAATTTAGTTGGTGGCAGAAACTTCTGGAGTCCCAAGCAATTCCCCTTAAAGAACCCACACACAGACTTACTCAGATTCACTATCTCTGAGCTTCAGCACCAGGGAAACTTGAAAAGCACCAGTGGCATATAGGGAGAAACTGAAGTGTATGGCATCAAGGTAGGAGCTGGGGGACAGATTTTGCTCAGACAGAAATGCTGTCAATAAACATTGTCCATTTTTAAGCCCTCTCCCTCCAGAGCCATAGAGCCAGCAGGCCAGTGCCATACCTGACACTCCATCAACCTGGCTAACACAGTTTGCCCCTCCCTGGAGATCCTCTGAGACTTCGTCCTACCCACTTTATGGGCTCACTCAAGCTGTTAACTGTGACTTTTTCATATGAATGGTTGGTCTTGGCTCATGCTTCACAACTTCTTAAATCCTCTCAAACAAGCAACAGCTGCCCTCAGTGAGCCCCCAGCCCCAGTACCTCTTGTTAAGTAGCTCCAGGCCCAGCACTAGCAACAGGCAGCCTAGATACACAGTTCAGCTTTGCCTGGGAATCTCCAAACCTAGCACAAGTAGCAGACATCTCAGATTTCTTTACAGTTCATGCAGAGTGGCCCTGGGCAGAACACTGCTGGAGACTGTAGCCTGCACCACCTCGGATACTCCAGAGCCTACAAACCCAGTGGACAACTACAGACGATGTTGGAGCACCACCACCCTGCCCCTGCACAGCTGATCCTCCACAGAGGGCAGAGGTTGATGCTCAGTGGTCACAGCCAATCCTTGCAGCTGTCTGGCTTGGATAAATCCTTCCCATTAACCTGCCAGCAGCAGTCAAGGCTCAACTATAAGAGGAGGGTGTACTGAACCCACATGGAGGGCACACTTAAGTACCCAGCTTGGGTGATAGGGGAGACTGTGCTGTTGGACCCTATATGACACCTACTACATTAGGCCAGGTTACCAAGACAGGGAGTCATAGCAGCTCTACCTAATACATAGAAATAAAGACAAGGAGACTGCCAAAATGAGTAGACAAAGAATATGGGGCAAATGAAAGAATGGATCGAAACTCCAGAAAGAGAATTAAACAAAATGGAGATAAGCAACCTATCAGATCCAGAGCTCAAGATACTGTTTATATGGATACTCAAGGAACTTAGTGATGACCTCAACAGCATAAAAAAAAGATCCATTCAGAAATGAACAATACACTAATTGAAATAAAGAACAATTTATGGGGAAACAACAGTAGAGTGGATAAAGCTGAGAATTAAATAGATGGTTTGGAACATAAGGCAGCAAAAAACAACCAATCAGAACAACGAGAAGAAAAAAGAATCCAAAAAAACAAGGATAGTGTAAGCAGCCTCTGGGACAACTTCAAGCATTCCAACATTCACATCTTGGGGGTGCCAGAAGGAGAAGAGAAAGAGCAAGAAAATGGAAATCTATTTGAAAAAATAATAAAAGAAAACTTCCCTAATTTGGTGAAGGAAATAGATACACAAGTTCAGGAAACACAGAGAGTCCCAAATAAGATGGATGCAAAGAGGCCCACACCAAGATACATCATAATTAAAATGCCAAAGGCTAAAGATAAAGAGAGTATCTTAAATGCTGCAAGAGAAGTTAGTTACCTAGAGGGGCATCCCCATAAGACTGTCAGCTAATTTCTCAAAAGAAAATTTGCAGGCTAGAAGGGATTGGCAATAAATATTCAAAGTCATGAAACGCAGAAACCTACAGCCAAGATTGCTCTACCTAGCAAAGATACCATTTAGAATTGAAGGACAGATAAAGAACTTTCCAGACAAGAAAAAAAAACTAAAGGAATTCATCATCACCTTTTTCATAACAGAAAAAGAAAAATATGAAAACTATAAACAATAAAATGATGATAAATACATATATATCCACAATTGAATCTAAAAAACAAACAAAGCAAACAAAAGGAACAGAAACAGAATCATGGATATGGACAGCATTTTGAGTGTTGCCAGATGGGAAGTGGGTATCAGAGAATAGGTGAAGAGGTGAGGGGGTAAACAAGTACAAATAGGTAGTTACAGAATCACCATGGGGATGTGAAGTACAAAATAGTAAATGGAGTAGCCAAAGAAGTTATACATATATAACCCATGCATATGAACAAATGCCCTGAGGGAGTGGAGGATGCTGGGGGGGGGGGTAAAGGGCAAAAAATTAGGACAACTATAATACAATCAATAAATTTTTTATAAAAAGAGTTAAATTCCTATGTCATCTCATCAACGTTATAATAAAAAACACATCGAACATTTTAAAGCTATGTTATTTGAGTACCTGCTGTATTTTATTTACCCATAATGACTACATATGTAGAAATGTAAAAAGAAAGGCAGTAGACCTTAAAAATTGGTGGAAATGACTCACTAAGTGTACATTTTTTTTGTTATTAAGGTCATCCGGAGACCTGCTGATCTGGAATTTAATATCTTTGATTAATATAGATAATCAGCAAGAATATCCTGTGAGACGCCCAGAGTTGAGTCATCTGCCAGAAACAGCCTCTACTGTATCTTAATCAATATATAAATCAGTTCCTTGAGTTTAGTTACTCTGAGATGAGAATCAATAGGCAGGTGATATTTATTGCTGTACCCATTCATTCACACATTCGTTCATTTTTCATGTATTTCTGAATGCCTACTGGGGTCCAGCACTGTGCCCACCATTACTTTGGTGTGCTTAACTGTATGCAAAGGGTTAAATTGGACCTGGGCTGATACAGAATCAGGAGCTCAGTGTCTGCTTTTCCACTGTGCTGTTTCCTTGGAAACTACCGAGTAAACATAAATGTGGAATGGTGGGTCTGCCTGATCTGCAGCGTGGAACTAACTATACCTGGATTGAGGCAGCTGGGATTGGACATGTAGGCCTTGGGCCTATGTAAATAGAAACATAAAAGATTGCTTGAAAATTAAGGAGCAGTTTGTCTGAGTCAAAATCAACCATACAGTTCTCGACTCCTCACTTGGGCAGCCATGCTCACTCTATGTGGTTGTGGGGAAGTAAAAACTCTGAACTCAGGTGTTTGCAGGCCTTCCCTTGAGATGAAGATGGCAAAGCTGCCGAGCCTCCTGTCCTATAAAATTAAATACAGTCAAGTGAGATTGAAGCCTATTTGTGCCTCATGTGACTAATTGCCTTCCCAAGTCTGTATCGCCGTAGTGGCACAGTGACAAAATCTGAAACTGAATTTCCATGTCAGAACTACATCTTCACTTAAAGAAACTCCTTTCAAGATTCATCCTTTCTATAAAGACCCACCTTGCATCTTGCAGGTGTTTCTCTTTTGCTTTGTCTACTCTGTTTCAATATCTGATGCTCCTGGTAGCCTATGATCAGCATCACGTTAAGAGACAGACTAGCATTCATAGCTCAGCCCCACTATGTCCTGGCTCTGTGGCCTTGGTAAGTGACTTAATTCCTTGCATCAATTTCTTCTTCTGCAAAATGAGTTCACACTGGAGAAACAGTAAACTGGTTGAAAATGCAAGCTTTGCATTGATTGCATAAATTGAACTACCATTTGTAAGTGCCTGGGGGTCTATGGTCAAGTTACCAAACCTCTCTGTGCCTTATGTTTCTGAACTACAAAATGCAGAAAATAATCACACATGCATTATAAAGTTACTGTGAATATTGTACAAGTTTATATATGTAAAAATTATACTAATTTTGTACCTATGTATACATAAAATTGGTACAATCCCCAGCACATAGTAAACTCTCAGTAGATGTCAATTATCAACTATAATCATAATTATATTCAAATTACAATTTAATCCTTATTCTTCCAGGGTTTCTACTTCATCAAAACCAATGAAATAATATTTGACTAGCCTGGTAACATTAAATAGTAAAAGAAGGAGTACAAATTCCAAATATCCATGAGAGAAAACAAAAAAAACAAAACACAACTAATCAAGAGTGGCAACTCTTTGTCTCTTAGGCTGGAAAAACAATGGAACTATGTACGATGAGACAGCATAATTCCCAAGCAGCAAATTAATTAAAGAACAGAAAGAAGGCCAGGGCACATATAAAGTCACCATGGTGATCCAGAACAAATCATGTCAATTGGCTCAGCCTATGTAATATGTACTCCTCTTTGTTTCACCAAGAATTATACAAGTGAACACATCTCCTTCTTTCTCTATGGATCTGTTTTCTCTTCTAATGAGAGAGTCAAAGACATGGAAGCAGCCTAAGTGTCCATAAAGAGGTGAATGGATAAAGAAATGGTGTGTATATACAATATTATGTGACTCAGGCACAAAAAGGAATGAAATCTTGCCATTTGCAACAACATGAATGGACCTAAAGGGTATTGTGCTGAGTGAAATAAGTCAGACCAATAAAGAAAAATGCCATATGATTTCACTTACATGTGGAATCTAAAACACAAAATAAATGAACAAGCAGAACAGAAACAGACTCATAAATATAGAGAACCTTTTCACGGCTGCCAGATGGGAGGGGAGTTGATGGGATGGGGAAAAAGTTGAAGGGATTAAGAGTACAAATTTGTGGTTACAGAGCAGTCATGGGGATGTAAATTGTAGCAAAGGATGTAAATCACAGCATAATAATATTGTAATAACTGTATAGTGTCAGATGGGTACTAGATTTATCAAAGTGATCACTTTGTGAGTCACATAAATGTCAAATCACTAGGTTGAACACCTGAAACTAACATAATATTGTAGGTCATTGAAAATTTTTTAAAATTTTTTAAAAAAATTTGATGAAAATGAAAATTTCCTATGAAAATTTGTAGTTCTAATTTCTATTACCCATTCAAGCTAAGAAAAATGAACCTAGGACTCTCAGATGAGTCCTCTGGCCAAGAATTAATGTTTTTTATCTTAGCCCAAAAATATATATGTAACGCATCTTCCCCTTTAATTAATCATTTCAGAGACTTTAAAAAAATGATTTGTCTGTCTTATATTCTTCATCTGCTTATTTTAAGTGTTGTAAAGGCTTTCCATTTGCCTATGTGGAAAGAATATTTAAGCCTCTCCCAGAACCTAGTCATACTTGTCTCCCACACAGTCCAATTCTGAAATGTTTCCATGACATTTTCATTGGTTCAATAAATTACTCTGCAATATATGCTTCCTTTTCTTTGTCCTCCTTTCCCCAAAGAGAAAATAAATAAATAGATAAGCAAACAAACAAATAAATAAATAAGAATCTGGTCTCAGCTGTGAAGACGTTTCTAGTTGCCTCTCACCCACACTCACCCAACTCACCTGGCAGCTGTTCATATGATCATTTCAATTAAAGCCAAAATCACTTTCAACCAGGAATGCTGGATGGCTTGTCTGTTCTGTCTTGTGACAAAGTTTCCTCAAGTTCCGCAGATGCACCGTTGCTGATTCAAACTCCTTTGTCATTCATTATGCTCATATAAGAGTTTAAGCTAAGTGAGCTGGTTTAGAAATAATTGCCTTTGTGCAGCTGGGCAGGAGTCCTCTGGCCACAGCTCTGGGGCTGAAGGTGCTATGGGAAGGTCCTTAGCTAAGCCAACCAATGCATGAGTGACAATAGATAACTGAACCCACAGTCTGGGAAGGCTCATGGATCACAGGGCTCCATACAGAGAAATACCTGGTCATCGTAGTCTCCTCTAGGTGCTGGGGATAGACTCAGAGTTAGGGAGTTTACAGGGTGCCTAGGTGTGTGCTGTCCAAGCTTCATAGAAATCAGAAGTTGTAATTTTGCCTTCCACTATGGGTTTTGGAATTGGAATGACCACGGTTGCAACAGGTTTGGCCTTTTCAGGTTATATACTTAATGTCTTCAAAACCCAGCCTTCACATCTGAAGAAAAGGGGGAAATGGAATGTACTTTGCAGGATTTTTATGAAAATTAATCAAGTTAATTCATATTAGGTACTTAATACTGCATTTGGTATGTAGTATTGGCAAAATACTTATTATTATTCTTATTAATATGCCTAAGTCAAGGGGGTGATTCTATCAACTGACTCGATTTTGTGTGGTAAAAACATAAATCCCCAAGTTCTAGACTGTATCTTCCATACATATGCTGTTAAATATACAACAAATGTACCAAAAATAAGAATATGATCACCCCCACTTCTGCAGAGCCATCTGACATTAGATATTTATTTCTGAGAATGGCTTATTGCATCATCTTAGTATGAAGGGCAATGCATGGTATTATGTTCATGTACAAACAATATGGAGATGAGATTGAGAAATGTTTCCAGATGTGATGGGAAGAAATCTTCAAGTTCTTTTAAAGCCTAAAGGAGGGCTATAGTTCAGGCCATTACTAGGCTGCCTCACCCTAATGTTTTTAGAGGATGAAGATACACTCTAAGGTCTTTTTAATATTTGTATCTGCATGTGACAATAGCACCACTTTACCCTAAGCACGATTAGTCAGGAACATGCTTCAAATGGCAGTGTCACCTGGAGAAGACTGTCGTCTTATGACTGTGCAGCTAGAGATGCTTCTGATGAAAAGCTACTGAGAAGGAGGCTCAAGATAATTTGTTAAACATTCATGGAGAAAAATAGCAAACATTTGATGAGCTCCCAGAATATTTATAAATACCAAAATACCAAAATATTTATACAGCTTTAGGTATAACAAAACAACTAGTCTACAGCCTATGTGAGAAGATCTAGTGTGTTGTGCTCTTTATGATCTTTAGGGTGTTGATAAACTTGGACATCTATGAAAATGCCAAAGTTCTTGTGGCATGTGTCTGGCATGCATTGGCTGAAGAAGGCAAGTTAATCCCAATCTCCAAGTGTGGATTGTGCATATAAAGATATAGAGTCAGGGACCCATATATTTCAATCTTAAACATGCTTTACTAAAACACTGAATTATCTGTTGGGTACCTTTATATTCAGGACACTGAACTAGGCAATTTATATATTTGTATGTGTGTGTGTGTCTGTGTGTGTGTGTGTATTTCTTAAATCTCATTAGATGTCAATCTCAGCCCTAAAATGTCATTATCCCCATTTTAAGGATGAAATAAGTGATACTTGGAGAAGGGAAACAACTTGCCCGTATCATCGCTCAAATGCTGGGGGTGGATTTTAAATCCGTTAATACAAATTTGATCTTCTCATTCCTGAGTTAAACGAAGAGGAGGAGTTGAGTAATGAGGTCTGAGGTAGACTAAAGACCTGCCAAGCTGCAGAACTCCTCCTTGAAGCAGGCACCTCTTCAAACCTTCTAACGATTACCAAGCACGAGGAGTCTTTTTTAAGCATGCCTTTGTGTAGTGAGTGCCCATTTGTCCGGGCTTGTTCTAGGCCCAATGCATAAAGACATAGGAAAAAAAGAAAGAAAGAAAATGTTGGGGAGAGGGGGGGACAAAAAATCATTTTTAATAAGCTTATAATTTAAAAATCCATTTAAAGAAGAGCTTTGCAGCTCTGTTATTTTAAACCAGTGTTTGATCCAGTGATACATCTTCTGGTTCGTGCTCCATTTTGAAGCATATCTATGACCCACAGCACACACCAGGAAGCCCACCACCTGAGCAGTCCTCCTCAAAACATAACTGAATGTTATTATGTTGGAATACTCTATCAGGGGCTTACATAATGGGTGTGGCAATACCACCTTTCATGTAATCTCGCTATTGAACAAAATAATCATTTGTTTGAAAACCAGTCATTAAATCATCAATTACCATACTTAAAACTGCCAATTCAATTTACTGATTAAGCCATTTGGATAATAACATAAAATCATCCATTTTTGAAAAGAAAATAAAGCCACCTAGCAGAACTGAAGCTGTATTTTGGAAAAAAAAAATAACACCACGCCATGGAAACAACTATGAAAATAAGCCTAATTATGTTGACATGACTATTGACTCTTGTGCATTATGCGTATAAATCATTTCACTTTGCAAATAAACTGTATTTGACAGGTATTTAGTAAAATAAAATGTTGTTACTAAGCCTTACATTTTATTTAATTACGTACTATAAATATAAAATGAGTTCAGAAAACAACATGAGAATCTCTCATTTGAATATGAAATGGCTTATGCCATCGCTCGATGAAATGAACTGCTTTTGTTGTTATTTCCCCTCTTCTCCCCTCCACCACATGCCATGGTGCTGGGTTTATCTTTCTAAAGTGCAGCTCTGTTCTCTTCATAAAGACCATGTGACTCCACATGCATTCCCTAACCTTTCAGAGACCCCTGAAAGGGGTATTTTGGTATTTTCTTGGTTAATATTCAAGACCTTCTGGGATCTCATTAAACCCTCTTTCTAGCATTATCACCCACTCTCCCCTTCAAGTATGGCCTCTATTTGATATGTTAGTTGCTTATATTGCTCATCCCACACATGATTTTCTTAAAAACCTACCCATCCTGAAAGGCAGTATCAACACAAAGTAGTCGCTCCAGTGAGCCTATGCAGAATCACCCATCACATCCATTGGTTCTCAGAGTGCGTTCAAATAAACACACTTTCTAAATTGACTTAAACAACAAATGCAGGTTGGGAGGCTGATAAGGAACATTCTACTTATTATCAGGCTATTCACTAGAATTTAATTACTCTACCTGTAACTAAGTAGATCAAAGAGAACAGAGGATCTAGGATAAACGCAAGGGGCCTGACTCTAATGCCCTTCCTGTTTTATGGAGATGTAAACTAAATTTGAAGTTGTTAATCAGCCCATTAAAATAACAAGTCTGCTTGATCAGAGTAGGTCAGAGTCACAGATTCACACTTTTTATTCAATGTGGCTGGGGGACAGATTGCGTGGAGAGTCAAGAATGCTCCTATTAACATACAAGGTCTGTCTGGAAAAAGTCTAGCCATTGGCAATATAACAAGAATGGTTTGCATGGCATCAATGTAAACTGGCAGCCTGGGAGAGTGGACTAGAATGTGCATGCATGAACAATGATGACTTCACTGTACTAGTCACTGTACTAGTCGGGGCAGTAGACACTGTTTAGTAAGCCAATGTACTGTGTGGCCATCACATCCAAAATTACTGAGCAAGTAGAGCAATGAATCTGCATCAAATTTTGCATTAAGCTTGACCATTCCTCCACAGAAACTATTCAGACGATTCTGAAGGCTGCAGGTATGGGCACCTGGTGATCAGCAGCTGCATCAACCAGACAACAGATCTGCTTATATATCATATCTCGTGCAGAGGTTTTTGGAGAAAATCAAATTACCCAGGTGACTCAGTTCCCCTATAGCCCAGATTTGGTGCCTTGCTGCTTCTGGCTTTTCCCAAAACTAAAATCCCTTTGAAAGGGAAGAGATTTCTGACTGTCGATGAGAAGCAGGAAAATACGACGGGGCAGCTGATGGCAATTGGGAGAACTATGTGAGATCCCAAGGTGGCTACTTTGAAGGGGACTGAGGCATCATTGTTCTATGTACAATGTTTCTTGTATCTTGTATCTTCTTAAATAAATATCTCTATGTTTTATATTACATGGCTGGATACTTTCTGGCGAGACCGTGTATGTCATTATTAATGATGCTAGATATACATATTGTTGCATTCCATTTCTAACCACACCACTAAGCCTATAGTTAGTTAGGCAATAACCCACCATATAAATAAAACAGTGTATGCTCACTCTGCAAACATAATAAGACATCTCACCTAGGTGGGAGTGCCCTCTCAGCTCATCCTTTAGCCTAACCTTCTAAGTTGTTTTGAAGACAATGTTTTAAGGTCAAGCTGAAGTACCAAGGATGTGGGACATTTTTTAGATATATCTTTGGGTTGTTCTCAGGTTCCCACATTCTATTTTCCATACAAACTGCTGGAGGGGACATAAGTAGTACAAGCCTGGTATGGGCCATAGTCTTTGCTGTGCCATTTATTAAAAGAACAAAAGATGTGAGTAAAGGGCTATTGATTTAGTTTGCTGCTTGGACAAGAGAGTTAATTCTCCTTTTCCAGATAACTCTGGTCCCTTTTCATCTCTGGATCCTGCCCCTTTGTCCCCACCGGTGTCATGAAGAGAGAAGCCAGAGAGAAAGCCACGTATAGATATCCAAATGATAGAGATGCTATGGAGTAAATGCATGTGCTTGTCCCACTCTTATGAAAATCACATGAGAAAGAAGCATCTGTATCTTAAAAAAATGGAATTGGGCCAACTAAACTTTGCACAGCTCTCAAATAAAACAGTTAATTGGTGACATAGCAATATGTCAGCTTCCAAAAGTAAAGATAAAACCAAGGGAACGAGAGAATAATAGAAGAGAATTATTTCATCTACTTCTGTGTGAGATGTAGGTACTCACTGAACAGAAATGAAAGGAATTAGTATCTAAAGCAAATAACTGTGTTCTTAGCACTGAGGGCACTTGATGTTGCTTTTGTAGTGAGGTCCTCCTAATGACCCCATGACGTCTCCATTTCACCGATGAGGACAGCAGGAAAGAGTGTAACTTTCTCAGGATCACACAGCCCCATGTGGCGGAGCTGAGATCCAAGTGTAAATCTCTCTGACTCTAACATGCATGCTGTCTCTCTTGGCTGAGCAAGTACAAGTATGGTGCTATTTTCTGTAATAATTACTAGAGGATGACATATAGGATGACTATTTGAGAAGAAAAGTGAAACCATTCTGACAGCCTAAAAATAGATTGAGGTTGAGGAGAGGTTCCAGTGCCAGAGAGGTTAATTAAAAGTAGATATTTAATAAAGTTTTCATTGAAACATAGAATGGCAGATGCAATCAAATCCATGAGAAGGGTAAAGTATACAGGCTCCTAGTGTGTGAAAGGACAGAGCTATTTTTGAAATCAAAACAGTAACATGAAGAGATTACAGTTTGACCCATTTCCTGGCATAAGAACTTGGTATTTCCAGATTGCTTCAGAACACCAATAACCTTACCACAGCTTGAAAATATTATTTAGGATCAACAGATCTGCAGGCAATGTTGAGAATGGATGCTGAGGCACTTGAAACAGATTTATCTATTACTTAAATTAAAAATGTTATTAACGTCTTAAATGCAGATATGGCCTGGGGGCCAGATGGCTGCACAATCCTATGTTCTAAAGCTCACAGAGCACATTTGATTTTGGTTTTGAACGTACAGTTTCCGCACTTTAAAAAAATGTTATTAAAGCCATATATAGACTGAATTCTCAGTAATTAAAAATGACTTTTAAAAACTTCTAAAATATTTCTAGCAGACAGAAGACACAGATTTATCTCTGAAATGATTTGTGAGGGTAAGTGATACAGCATGAATGGTTATTTCCCCCAGATTTTTGTGTTCTCCTTCGGTGCCAAACAAGGAACATAAAAATGTATTCGGTTATTAGGGATTGAACCCTGTTTCTAGAGGCTCCAGTTCACTGAGTTTTGAAGAAAAATAAATTGCTTTCTGGACATGTAGAATATTTTATCCACAAAATGGTAAACCATTCCAATGAAAAGCAAAAAATGCAATTTACTGTTTAGTCATTTGGAAACATCTGGATATTCATCTAAGCATTGCCCCTTCAGAGCACATTTTATTTGGCTTTGTCTATATGAACCATGAAGATGTTTGTCTGAAATTACCACTTTTATCTGAGTTGTTGATAGCTTCCTCTGAAAAGAAGTAATAATGATATTCTAAAAACTGTCAGAAATATATAAAAACCCAGAAACCACCCTAAAATATCAGTGTTAGTATTTAACAGCGTGGACTTTGGAGTGGGTTAGATCTAGGTTTAAATCTCAGTGACAATATTTAACAGTGATTTTACTCTGGGTAATTTCTGCTTAACTTCTCTGATATTCAATTTCCTTATTAATAAAATGAGGAATTAAAAAATAATGTATACAAAGTATTTACATAAGGCTTGAAATATAGCAATTATTCAGTAAGCGTTTGCTATCATTAAAACATTAGCTTGTATCACATGAAATTGCCATTTTTGTATGACAGATTTGTCAAATGTAGTCAGCTTTATGTGATTTCATGTAGTTCAATGTAGCATTGTAAATTCTGAAAGTAGCGAGAGGAAGAGTGAAAAGTGAGAGCCTAACTTGCTCAACTATGTCAAAAAAGAAGAATTTCTCAAAAGGCAGAAGGAATCCAACAATACCTGTGTCGGACACACAGTGACACCGATAAGCTCAGAAACTGTATTGAATTTTTAGAAAAGAAAACATGAAATTCACCCATGGGGTAGAGGGAAAACTTTTTATGAAATCTGAATATTGAGAGTGATGAGAGAGTATCTACAGGTCTATATTTTTTTACTAAATTTTTTAAAATTGTATTTTATTGATTATGCCATTACAGTTGTCTCATTTCTCCCCCATCATTCCCCTCCACCCTGCACACCCCCTCCCACCCACATTCCCCCCTTTAGTTCATGTCCATGTGTCATAAGTTCTTTAGCTTCTACTTTTCCCACAGTATTCTTGCCCTTCCCTGTCTATTTTCTACCCACTGTCTATGCTACTTATTCTTTGTACTTTTTCTCTCTCTCTCCTCCTCCCACTCCCCTATCACTAACCTTCCATGTGATCTCTGTTTCTGTGTTTCTGCTCCTGTTCTGATTGTTTGCTTAGTTTGCTTTTGTTTTAGGTGTGGTTGTTAGTATCTGTGAGTTTGCCATCTTTTTACTGTCATATTTTTTATATTCTTTTTCTTAGATAAGTCCCTTTAACATTTCATATAAGAAGGGCTTGGTGATGATGAACTCCTTTAACTTGACCTTATCTGAGAAGCACTTTAACTCCCCTTCCATTCAAATGACAGCTTCACTGGATAAAGCAATCTTGGATGTAGGTCCTTGACTTTCATGACTTGGAATACCTCTTTGCATCCCCTTCTTGCCTGTGAGGTCTTTTTTGAGAAATCAGATGACAGTCTGATGGGAACTCCTTTGTAAGTGACTGTCCCCTTATCCCTTGCTGCTTCTAGAATTCTCTCCTTCATTTGAATCTTGGCTAATGTAATTATGATGTGCCTTGGTGTGTTTCTCCTTGGGTCCAAATTCTTTGGGTCTCTCTGAGCTTCTGGAATTCCTTGAAGTCTATTTCCTTTGCCAGATTAGGGAAGTTTTCCTTTATTATTTGTTCAAATAAGTTTTCCACTTGTTGCTCTTCCTCTTCCCCTTCTGATACCCCTATAGTTCAGATGTTGGGACGTTTAAAGATGTCCTGGAGGTTCCTAAGCCTCTCCTCATTTTTTTGAATTCTTGTTTCTTTCTTGTTTTCTGTTTGGTTGTTTCTTTCTTCCTTCTGGTCCACTCCATTGATTTGAGTCCCAGTTTTCCTCTCATCACTATTGGGTCTCTGTGCGTTTTCCTTCATTTCACTTATTGTAGCTTTCATTTGTTCATCTAATTTGTGACCAAAGTCAACCAATTCTGTGGGCTTCCTAATCACCAGTACTTTGAACTGTGCATCTGATAGGTTGGCTATCTCTTTATCACTTAGATGAATTAGCTCTGGGGCTTTGATCTGTTCTCCCTTTTGAGCCATTTTTGGTTTTGGTTTTCTAGGGGGGTTTGTTTTTTGGTTTTTGTTTTTTTTGGTCTGGTAGTGGATGTTATGTATGAGAGGCTGAGCCTTAGGTGTTCACTAGGGCGGACCAACTCAGCGGCACAGTTGTGACGCTGTATGTGGGGGCACAGTCCAAGAGGAAACAATGGTGCTTGCTCTGCTCTCTCTCAGATTCCAGTCCCTTCTGCTGCTTTCCCCTAGCAAATTGGGCCCTTCTGGTGCTGATTTCCATGCGGGTGGGCTAGTGTACATTTTAGGACCCTGTGGGTGTCTCCAACAAACCCTCCTGTGAGGCTGGGATTCTCTCCGAGCACTTCAGTCCCCACAAGTGTTTTCAGTTGGTGCTTTTAGGCTTTATTTCCCGGCGCTGGGGCCCTGCATTGCACAGTCTGTCTTGCTGCCCGTTTTCACCTGGTTTATCTGTGCACAAATGTGTGACCGCAGTCAACCGCCTTGTGTGCCTCACTTGGTCTACTCATTGCCTCCTCGCGTGGTAACTGCCGCCTGTGTGCCTGGGGTGTGCCAACCACCTGCCCGTCTGGGACCACCAGCCACTGCCTTTTTCTGCCATGACCCCTCTCCACCGGCTGCTGACTCCACCCCTCTTACCAGTCTGGGTGAATCATTGTCAGACTTCCATACAATTCAATTTTCTATCTGTTCTGGTTGGGGTTTTTTTTTTTTTGGTTCTATATTTTTGTTGTCCTTAATCTTGGTTGTGAGAGGAGGCACAGTGTGTCCACCTATGCCTCCATCTTGGCCAGAAGTCTCCTTACTGAATATTTTTTAAAAGGAGTCTTGATAGATTAAAATGATATAAAAGGAAAACAACATGGAAAATAGTAAATTTAACAGACTCTCTTGATTGAATAAATTTTCTATGATTTCAACTGAGGATAACAGTTTGATGACAACAAAGAGGACTCTTTTTCCCTGTTCATATTTTTTCCAAATTTTTAAAAACTGTCACTGAACGTGTCTTTTTAAAAGTTTTTTTTCACACTCAGAGGAAAAGTAGTAAAAACATTTTTTAAAATTTTTATAAAGTGCAGGCAAAGTCCATCCTGCTTTTCATATGGATTAAAATCATTCTAGTGGGAAAAATTTTTTGTGGTAGTTCCCGGAAAAAAATATCAAGGATATCCAGAAAATAGAAGAAATGTGTATTTGGTAAGAACCAAGCCTCTCCTAGAACCTTGAACTAGCCTGGAATTCCCAGCACCACTGCCCACACATTTCAATTCTATTCTTGTCATGTATTTTATGCTCATTCCATCCTTCAAGTAGAAATGCTCATCAATTCATAAAAATGGATGTGTCCCTGAGATTGTTGGTTGTAATAAAACATTCTGCAATTGAATGTTTTTTAATATTTGCTTCCAAAATATAAGGTTTTCCAAGAACCACACAATGCTAAATAGACACACTGTACCAGACTTATATTCACAAAAGAAGAAGATGTAGAAGGAGAAGGAGAAGAAGAAGAAAAAGAAAAACACATTAGAGAACAAAGACAATAGAACTCTAAGACAAAGTTAGAGAGGTGAACAGGGTCTCAAACTAGGACTCTGAAGGCCATATTAAAGTATTTTATTTTATTTTTCTTATAGGTAAGATGGATTAAAGCAAGTGATGAAAAAAATTCAGTTTGCTGCTTAGAAAATTCCACCTTATGGGAGGGTAGAGAATAACAAAAGAAGAGAATCCACATCAGAAAATAATTTTGTCATCCCTTCAAGAGATGGTGATGACAAAGACTAAAACATTTCTTGAGGCCAAGGACTCAGAGACAGAGTCTTCCTTTCAATCACTTCTCTGGTCTCCAAGGCAGTATAACAATGGACAGAGGTTGGCAACTGTGGGCTGCATTTCCACCACAAGCCTAAGGACTGTCTTGGCAAGTTAGTTGTGCCATTTAAGCGTCAAGGGACATCTGAAAAAAAGTTTTTACCTCAGCAAGTTTTAGTGTTCCTTTAAGCCAGAAATTCCCTCTACTTTGTAAACTCAACTATCAGGAATTTTGTATGTGGAACTGATTTAAGATGAACAGGGATTTTTGCCAGTAAGCTCAAGGAGAATTTCAAAGGGTAAGGGAGGAAATGGTTGAAAAGACTTAGAAAATCACATGTACAGGGAATTCCGGCCAAGATGGAGGCATAGATAGAAACCCTTCACCTCCTCACACAATCAGAAGGAGGATAATAACCAATCTAAAATCAATAAACAGCCAGAAGTGACAGAAAATCAAACTGCATGGAACTCCAACAACCACAGTATAAAAGAAGCAGGCAAATGGAACAACCAGACTAGTATTGTGGAGGACAGAGAGACACCACTGTGAGGCAGTGAACCGTGGGGGCAGGGCTGGTGGCCAAGCTCCGAGGGCTGCATGGGCAGGGCTGACTTAAGGGGAAGCTGAGACTCAGAGCTGGCTGTGGACTGCGGCAGTTGACGCAGAGGGAGAAACTCCCAGTCTGACATGAGACTCTGTTGAAAAGTGCACTAGAGATGAGCAGGGGAGTTGCACTGTTTCCTCTCTGGCCCCTCCCCCACAGGCAGCATTGTAGAGCAGCAAGGAGGGTTGCCCTGCCTGGGTGAATACCTAAGGCCCCGCCCCCTTACAGTTTATCAGGTGTGCCAAAAAAAAAAAAAAAAAAAAAAAAAAAAAAAAAAAAAAAAAAAAAAAAAAAAAATAGGGCCAAAATGAAAGAACAGACCAAAACCTCAGAAAGAGAGCTAAGTGATAAGAATATTTTCCAATCTATCTGATGGAGAATTTAAAGCCCTGGTAATCAAAATGCTTACAGAACTGATTGAGCTTGGTCAAAAAATGAAAGAACAAATGGAAGATGCCCAAAATGAAATAAATCAAAATATTCAGGGAACCAACAGTGACAGGAAGGAAACTAGGACTCAAAGCAATGATTTGGAACAAAAGAAGAAAATAAACATCCAACCAGAAAAAAAATGAAGAAACAAGAATTCATGAAAGTGAAGACAGTCTTACAAACCTCTGGGAAAACCTGAAACATTCCAATATCCAAATTATAGGGGTGCCAGAAGGAGAAGAACAACAACAAGAAATTGAAAACTTATTTTAACAAATAATGAAGGAAAACTTCCCCAATATCGCAAAGGAAATAGATTTTCAGGAAGTCAAGGAAGCCCAGAGAGTACCAAAGAAGTTGGACCCAAAGAGGAACACACCAAGGAACATAATAATTAAGTTACCCAAGATCAAGGACAAAGAGAGATTCTTAAAAGCAGCGAGAGGAAAGGAAAGAGTTGCCTGCAAAGGAGTGCCCACTAGACTATCAGCTGATTTCTCAAAAGAAACCTTACAGGCAGGAAGGGACTGGAGACAAGTGTTTGAAGTCATAAAGGACAAGGACCTACACCCAAGAATACTCTATCCAGCAAAGCTATCATTTATGATGGAAGGGCAGATAAAGTGCTTCCCGGATAAAGTCAAGTTAAAGGAGTTCATCATCGCCAAGCCATTATTATATGAAATGTTAAAGGGACTTATCTAAGAAAAGGAAAATCAAAAATATGAACAGTAAAATGACAACAAACTCACAACTATCAACAAATGAACCTCAAAAAATAAAAGAAAGAAAAACAACAAAAACAAAAGCTGAGGAAACAACCAGAACAGGAACAGAATCAGAGAAAAGGACATCACATGGAGGGTTTCCAGTGGGGAGGGGGAAGGGAGGAATTGGGGGAAAAGTTACAGGGAAGAAGAAGCATAATTGGTAGGCATTAAATAGATGGGAGAGGTAAAAAAAAAATGGTACAGGAAACAGAAACTCAAAGAACTTATATGCATAACCCATGAACATGAACTAAGTGGGGGATGCTGGAGGGTTGGGGGATGAAGAGTGGAGGGGGATAAAGTGGGGGGAATTGGGAAAACTGTAACAACACGATGTGGACACCAACCAGCAGTGACCACGTCATTATGGATGAATTAAAACATATACACAGACTACCGAGTCTGGTGGAGGAATAAGGACAACCGACAGGTTTTTCTCTCAAGAGGAGCCAAAGCCTCAGCCTCAGCCATGACAGGCCTTTATTCTAATCATATCTCCTCTCACTCCAAGATGGTTCTTCCTGACTATCCTGGTTATAACAAAGGAGCCGATGACCCTCATTACATCACAGAAGAAGGACATTAGCAAATGAATAAGCAGGCAGTTACACTGGGCCTGAAAGGCTCAGCATGGATTTTAGGAAGTTACAGTAAGCATTGGCAGGGTGAGGGAATTTTTAGCAAAGAGTAAACTTCAGAACAGCCTAAGTATATTGGCAAATCTGATTACCCACGAAAGAACCTATCTGTGGGCATGGGTCCTGTGAATCTCTGAGTGGGAGCTGGGCCCACGCCACGCAGAAGGGTCTGCCACAATAACATAGTCAATAAAATATAATTTAAAAAATCACGTACTATTTGATGGCAGTCAAATAAAGCAGTGCTCAGGGGATCTGTTTCAGATAAATATACAGTCCATCTTTCTTCGTCTATATTTTCTTTCCTATCTGATATTTTCTTCACACATGCTCTATTCTTCTCTGCACGCTGACTTTCTCTGCTTACTCATGGCATCAGCAACCCCATGACTTCAAACTATTTAGGACTTTGATTTGCTTCCTACTCTGACAAAAAGTGACTTTTCAAAACCCAGAGACTTCTTCCTTCTGAACTCAGGCATTTTGTCTCTTGGTTCAAATTCTTTTAGGCATCTAGATGGGAAATTTCAGTTAGTGGTTGCTTTTCTCTTAGTTCAAATGTCCACCCTGGAAACAATTTATTTTCACACTAGGAGACTTGAGTAAACCGAACTGCCCATGTTAAAGTTTGCCATCAAGTTGAATCAACTTAAAAGAAGAAGCTGAGCGTAGAAGAAATTGAGTTCATACACAGATTAAAAGATAATGATAACTAGAATAATGTTAAAGACAAAAAATATATTAAAAAACCCTTAAATTTTCACCTTACCAACACCTCTGGAAAGGAAATAAAAAGACAAAGGATAAAGATAATGCTTACCAGCTTATCTTTAAGCCCTCCTTGATCAAGCGAGACTGTGCATTGGGAATCTCTGATTTGTTTTTGTGCTGTTATGCTCCCAAGTAACCCCAACCACCTATGTTATGAAATGCTATAAAATTTAAGGACAGACTGTTGCTTCACTCTTTCAGCGTACATATACCACTAGCCTGGGCTTGAAAGTTTGGAATGTGAAGACAAATGCTTTCCTGGTCTGAGACATGTATTTTTCCCTTTGGAGACTCTATCACTGAGCTACTCTTGGAAGAGGGAGGAGAGAAAATGAGACATCACTTTTGGTTGAGTGGGAGCCAGTCATGGGGGAAGATGGCTGAGGATGGCTCACAAAGTGCACTCCATTTTTCAAATCTCTGGGCTTTCCTATGCAGGATAGACACTCTAGAGCCATCTAGTGGTGTAACACCATTGAACTAAACCATTGAGAAGAGCCAGGTTTAGACTTCAGTGGAATCTGTCTCTGGGAAACCACCTCACGCAGAGGAATCTCTCATTTCAGGAAGGCAGCCCCGGCTGCAGATGACTGAGTCTAGGAGGGCAATGCATAGCCTCTCACTCTCCCTCGTTCCCTCAGATTACAGCTTCCTCTAGCACTGGTCCAAGATGTTCATCATCTAGTGACTTAGATAGGCTCGAATTTGTATAAAGTTGTTTTAAATAATGAATCCATAATATTCAGAAGAGCATTTGTCTAGTAAAACTAGAGTTTGTTGGTGGTTATGCTATTAACTCCTATATAACTCTACCTATTTTCAAATAAATATTTTTGGGCTAAGGTTGGGTTGTCAAAGATGTGTTCAATGGCTTTATCTTGTAAGGATAGTTCTATATTTTGACAGATATATGTGGGATTTGAGGAAAAGAAGGAATGGAGGCACGTTCATGTCCCCGAAACTGAAAACCAATCTTCTCTGATGATTTGGATTGGATGGGACTGACTGGCAATAGTTGGAATAGGTTTTCCTTAGAAGCTGCACTGGTAGCTTCTTTCTACTCGTTTTATCTCATTTCTTTCCCTTGGTAATCTAATGTCAATTGTTCTCAAACTTGAACATGAGTCAGAATCAACTGAAGTCCTGTTAAAATACAGATTTGGGGGGTCTACCCTCAAAGTTTCTGCTTCAGGTAGGTCTAGGTAGGGTCCAAAGATTTCCATTTATAGTAAGTTCTGAAGAGATGCTGGTAGTATTGCCAGTGGGCCTGTACTGTGGGTGCACTTTGAGCCCCACCGATGGGGGAATCACCTCATGGGGGCTCCCTTTTATTTTTTCACTGACTTAACGACAAGACCCAAATATTCTTTCAGAGATCCCTAATATGCAACAGGTTTTATTGTGGGTAGTGTTTTTACTTTTTAAAAGACTTGATTCTTCAAATGACATCCTTCATAGGATCCCGATATATAAAACAGATAAAAACTAAGCAACTCTAATTAAAATGCAGGTTGGGCATAATCAACTCACCTGTTCTTCCTCACTCCTCATGAATTTCCACAGTGGATATGGGAACCCCGGAAGCAGAACCCCTAAGCCATCATAGAGAATTGGAACACCAAAGCAGTCATTAGTATGTTTGCTGTCCCTTCAGCTCTCTGCTGATGGTCACCAGCTACACAGCTTCTCAGTAGGTTCTGGTCATCATCCTGACATCTCTCTCCAGTTGTTCCATCTCAGCCTCCCATCCCATTTCTTACATAATGTTTCTTGCACTTTACTACTATTTTTCATAGGGTGATCATGGGCGGGGGGGACAGTGTGCATTTTTCTTGTAAGGATAACATGTGATGATAAATTTTATTTCCTGGTATAGTGGCGTATGAGTTATTGGAATGGGATAAAACACCAATCCTGCTGGAGCAGGCTCTTCTGCACAGCCTGGCTCTTCGTGGAGCACGAAGGCTACCATTGCCCCGGACACTGCCCCGTCCACTACCTACCACACCACCATGCTTCCTACCAACCCCTTCCACAGCTATGAGGCAGGTCATTTTAATTGACACATAATATATTACTTAACCCAAACAACTGCAAGTATTAACTTGGAAACACTTTTAAACCATATCTTTTAACCCAAGATTTCTTTCTTTCAATAGGACAAAGCTGGCTTATTACAGAGCAGATAGAAAGAAAGCAGGTGAAGAATTGTCTTCAATTTACAGAGTTTCTAAGCCACACCCTTCACTGAGTTACCTATAGAAATATATAACCATGTAAATATTTATTTGTAGTATTATAGCTATTTCTCTTTTTTCTTTCCAAGTCAGTACTTGAATCTAAACCCCTACTCAAAAGCAGAAAGGGAAGATTCTGTTCCCTTGAACTGAGCTTGCTTTGGAATATAAACCTAGAATCACTTCACTTCAGCCTGCAGAGCTGTGCTCATTCCTGGGGGATAGAAACCAAAGAGGAAGAGCCCCATGAGCTTACTGTTAGAGGTACAATCCACTTTGACAATCCAATCACATTTACAGGCAGGTACGCCTTTGTTACAGGTGCACCAACAACATAAAGGAGAGTTTTACACATAAAGAAACCCACTGGGAAGTATTTGCTCACTTTTGGCTCATTGTTTATTTATTTGCATGGACTAAATATCAATTTCTTTGCACATAGTTCAGGTAGTCAATAATCTTTCTCCAGAAATTTAAATTAGTTCCCATACCCATTGTCAAGGATGTTTTCCTTAATCTGATTTACAGGAAGACCTTGATCTAAAATCATTAATGTCTATAATATCTATTTCATACCTTATTGGAGAATTCAAGGCTCTTGCAAAGAGGTCAAGGGCAATGTTAGCTAAGGTAAAGTACAGATTCAGAAGTTAGGAATGAGAGGAATGATTTAGAGGTAAAAACTAACACTTCATACAAAAGTCACTCCTACAGATGTTACCAAGGATCAACATTAAAGAATCCAAATTTTTGTGTGGATTCAAGAGGTGAAAATTATAGTTAAAAAGGTTTCTGAACATATTTAGGAATATGGAATTAAGGTAGGTCAAGGTCATATACAAAACAGACATAATAAATGATTGGTGACTCTACTTCATAGGTTTGTGCTGCTAGGCATACACAAGGCTCAGCAAAAGTAGGTTTACAATTGTTCATGTAGAAGTAATACAATAATTAATAAATAATGGCACAAGAATAGGCCATGTTTTGTGTACACACAATTGTAAGTCTACTTTTGCCCACCCCCATATGTTGATGTATGTATTCAGAATACACATACAATATGTCATAACAATTCCCAAGTGTTTGGTCCATTCTTTTCCATTCCTTAGATTAGACACACCTCATAGGTCTGAAGGGGGATCCTAGCAACAGAAAAAAACATAGTCCAAACTGACTTTCCAGGGGGACAATAATGGATATAAATGGAAAAATATGATAGCATCTTATTGTTTTCCCCTCCAACCCTTAGATGTTGGTGTCAACTACTATGTTACCCACATTGCCTCTTTATTTAGTCTCCAACTAGTTCATTCTATGGCTATGTAGCACAAAAACCTCAAAGCAAAGTCTTAAAGGAATTCTTCAAAAGACATTCATCAGGGCCCTCCTACAAAGATTGCTTAGGGACCCTACCCATGGCACGGTGTGGGAGGCGGGATGTTAAGAGATGAAGGTAAGTTGCCAGACTTCATATCACAAGGTGATATTGAAATTGAAAACATCTTCCAAGGTTTACTGCTTTAGCTCTAGCCACTTTTCTTTCTCAGAATCAGAATCTAGATGTAACTCTCTCTATTTGCTACTTTTACACTTGAAAAAGGAAAAGAAAAAAGTATCCCCCCCACTGCCCACCCCTGAAAGCAAATGTTCATTTTTTTATTTAAAAAATGAAGTATTTTATAATACATGGAGGAAATTTGGATGGTGGTCCAAATAAATCCTCCAACCTGACAGACCTTTGATTTTTCAAGGGTTTTTACAAAGGCTATGCCCGTAAGCCAAACAAGCATCATCTATGGGGAGATTTTATTTGTGTGATCAATTCATATCTGGACAGGTCTTCTGCTGGTTGGCATAGCAACTAACTGAACTTCATTGAACTTTTAGATGTGTTTGCTAACAGTCTAAAGCTGATTTTCCCCCCATGGGGACCAGAAAAGGCTTTCTTTTTTAAACCTCTCCAGTTGCATTCAAAAATACATCATTTTCCTCAAACCTACCACACACCCATTTGAGATTTGGAAAGTAATATTAAAAAAATTACTTTCTTCATATAATCCTATAATAATTTTCCTCTGTTTCCTAAGAAAGAGGACTAAAATTAAATATCACTGTTTTTATGGATTTCTACGTCTTTGCATGGTAAGCTTAGGAGATTCTTTTCAATAATTTGTTGTTAAAGATTTTATTGAAGAAAACAGCAGTGATTTTGCCGAGTGTTGGCATTTATTTTGGCCTTGATAAAGTTTTAGGCTTGGAAATGTTAGGTCTTCACTTCTTAGTTAGGTGAAGCTCTCCAGTAATTTGATTTCATGCTATGTTTGTTAAACAAGAGCTAACCAATGCATATTTAGAGAGAAAGTCCTGTCATAAATCTGTGCTAAGCACTGTGAAAGATGAAGAGCCGGAGATGACATTAGCTTTTCAAAAATTCATAATGCCATTTTTAACAAGGACTCAAGGAAAAGGAATGGTATAAAGAAGATGTCTCTGCTGTGGGGAGCAATATAAAAAAGACCCTCAACGGACACATTTCTAGTTCTAACTCCCCTTTTTCTTGGTTAATTCCCAATTTCGAAAGCCTCATTACTATGAAAATTGATGAAGCTTCAGGTGTAAGGTAGTTGTTTCCTCCAGAAGAATGTAATGCTGACCTATGTGTGTCTTAAGAGGAGCATCTTACTATTTAAAGAGGTAAGAAGAAAAGGTAGCTTTTTAAAAAAAATCACCCCTCTAATGAAGAATAGAATTGAATGTTATTCTAATTATTTATACAAGGAATATCCATGTTCTGGCTTCTTAAAGTCTGCAAGCAGTACCTAGTTTTCCCAATTTCACAGATTTTATTTGCCTCGCTTCACCCTTCTGGAGTGGAAGAAAGCGGCCGATGATAAGGTTTTGTAGTCACTTCTCCACAGCTGATTCGTCGGAGGCCACGCTGACCTGATTAAGTAATTACCATCAGACTACTCACCAGACTGTTTCCTTCCCGCCTGGACCCAAGTCAATCTTCTGCCAATGAGGCTGTTACACTTCAATGACTTTATTGATTAAGAGTGATTAGCTCAGGTTGCTGACAATGTGTAACTGACCACGGCTATTTATAAACAACTACTCATCAGCCCCGAACTAAGGCTTAGATGCATGTGGTTTTGTGGGCAGTTGGGCACAGCTTCCTCTGTCTGGGGTCTTTTACAATGGAGCTGGTGTATTGTATGGATCTTCATTCACACATGTCCTCTTTGAACTGAAGAGACTGCCTTTGTTTGATTCAGAAAAGGGTGAAGTGAGACATGTTGAGAGCCGGGGTTGCAGAAGGCTGTGGGCATATGGAGAAAAGGAGAGTTGAGTGCCAATTCTGAACAAAACCCCACTGTGAGATTCTGAAGGCACGGGTATGGTGAGGTTTAACATTAACCTGTACTGCCATCCTGTGGAGTGAACGAGAAATTTTTAGCCCAATGAACAAGTGGCAAGAACCGCATGGAACTAAATAGGAGGCCAAAGGCTGACTTCAAACAATGCACTTTTAATTAAAAATATCTTGGAGTCCACATTACTGCTTCCAATAACAGGCTTTGGGGCATTTTCTAGAGTATTAAACAAAGCAATCCTCTGAGACTAACAGTCGCTACGGACCTAAGGCCAAACCTCTCTTACACAATGGAAAAAAGCTGAGGCTCTGAACCAAGGCTCCTTCACCCAACCTCCCAAACCAAGGAAAAATAATGGAATGTCCACAAACAAAGCCCTGTGAAGGTTAGACTAGGGAAAAGAAGCGAAGGCAAGAGACATAAATCTCAATAATAAATGAGTATGAGGAAAAAGGAAAGGCTAGAAGGATGAGGTTGGAAACCTAGTGACTCTGAATTTAAGCTCTGACCAATCATTTACCCAGGATTCTTAAAGGAATTATTCCCTTCTTCATGTCAAAGAAAAATTGCACCAGGTGGAGTGGAACAGGCAAGAAAGGCATTGTTTAAGGCCATTGATAGGGGTCAAGAGCTAGTGGGAAATGTACAGGGTAACTTTAGGGGGCAGGCTGGTTGACCAATGTGATTGGACCATTCCTGTCGGCAACCCCGATGCTTATGGAAGGCGGGTTCCTGCTCTCCCACAGGGATGGGATGATAGGGGCTCAATAGTGAAGATGACATTTGAAAGGGATTGCCCAAGTCCTTGAAGAAGACATTCCTAGGTTGTAAAACCGGCAAAGGCAAGGAGAACATTTACATTTCCAATGAATGGAAAAATAATTTATTGGGAATTTTCTAAAGTAAATTATCATTAAAAACAGAGGTCAGGGGCATAAAGTCGGGAAGAAATGCATAGAGTTGGGTCAAGGGGAACATGAAGGCCCTCTGGGTGAACGAGCCTCCCAAATCTGTAAAATGTCAGGGTCGTTCTAAGCATCCTTATCTGCAAGTATGAATGTGAGTAATGGGGAAAAATAGAAAACTATGTGAACATACAGTAAACCACTCAATGCAGTCAATTGTAAAGTATTCTTACTATTTTTTCTATCCTACTTTAGAAATATGCACAAATTCAATTAAAAGGACTAAGGTGAGAAAAGAAAATTGTTTTTACAAAGCAGAAGCAGGTCTAATAGAAAATCTCCAATTCAGATCTAGTTCTTAACTATGAAGGCTTAAGAAAGTCATTTAATTTCTCTAAACCTTCAGGGACTGAGTGTACTTAGCTCACAGGATAGCTGTAAAATCTAAATGAGAGAATGTGTAAAGTGACCAGCACAGTTTTGGCACTTAGTGAATACTAGTAGAATCTGACATTTTATATAGTATAGCTCTGTGTCATGAGCTCATTTCTAATAATTTTCTTATTCCTGATTTGATTTATACATCTGCCAGCTGTTTTTCACAAAAATGTGACATAGCAAACTACCTGCAAATCCAGTATCTTACAAAAATGAACATTTATGTCTAGAAAGAAGAAAGTACGACAACCTACTATCGGTCTCTTGCTGCTTTTGCCTAAAGCTGAGATTCAAGTGACCTGGGCTGGAACAGGCTCAACGTGAACGGAAGCTGTAGGTCCATTTCAGCTCCACTCCATGTGCCTCTATGCATCCTGGGACCAGTGAGCACTGACAGTGTACTCTTCTCATAGTGAAGGCACAAGTGGCAGGATGCCAGCCTTTGCTCATGACATGTCTGCTGAAAACCAATTGGCTAAAAAAGGCACGTGGCCCAGCTGAAAGGCATGAGGTGGGAATATATACTAGTCCAGAAAGGCAAGAGGGTGAATATATAATGTTACAACAGAAAAGCAGAAGATTAAGCCACATAACTCAATTTACCACCAAGTATTATCCATTATTTATATGCATTGTAGTTCCCCTCCCATACCTTTGTGCCCCATATTGTCAGGTCTTTGGGGGTGGTTAGGTATGGGAGTAAAGGGTTTGATGAGAAAGCAAAATCTCAGGGCGAAGGTGGAAGTGCTTTTAACATATTCCCACCATGTATTTGGAGGAAAATATGACCCCCCAAAATTTTGCATCCTTTTGCAAAAACAATTCATTTTATAGGTGTCTATAGTTTTCAATCCTCCTTAAGGCTTTGCCCTCATTGAGAAATATTCCTTAACAAATTAATGAACTGGGGATGGCAGGCCACAGCAAAGAACTGGAATTTGCCAAGTACAGGGGAAGTAGGCAACTATCAAAAGGTGAGCGAGAGATGGATAAAAATGAGTACCTCCCCTTTTATCTCCTCACCTCCTACTCACACCCCAACCAACCAACCTGCGTCATTTGAGCTGAAAGAAGAATTCATCTCTGAATATAGATCTGAGTTGAAATCATTCAGCAATGGTCCTACTGTGTCTTTTGAGAACAATGCCATCTCTTAAAATAACTGTGTTTTCAATCATGACCTTCAGTGTATCTGAAAGTCTGTGATGATGAATAGTGAATGTGAATGGCATGCCTGCAGAATACAGCCTCCTAATTGCTCAGAGAAGTCACATCAGATTTTCAAACTTCTGTTTATGCCAATGTTTGGAAAAGATCGTGTATCTGGATCTATTGGGGTTACCAGACTGAATCAGGGGTGAAATTTTCCATTTGAGCCAGCTACTCCATCTTTTGTGAAACAACATGGAGAGGCAGGGGGCAGAGAAGTCCACACACAGTGATGGTGTGCACCCACTGTGGAGTCAGATGTGTTCCCTTAAATTGTGGCGTTACCGTTAACAGCTCTGTGGCCTTGGGCAAGTTTGTAATCCAAGTCCAGTAACAGTATCTGCAAAATAGAAATCGTCATCACTCGCAGAGTTGTTGTGAGGATTTCATGTGCTGATGTATGTAAAATACAGCAAACAGAAGTACGGTGAGGACACAAGAGAGGACAGCTGTTGCTGTAGCTATCATAACACATTCGGGAATTTGCTTTCAGCAAAGACTAAGGTAGGAACACAGTCAGCTCCCACGGGTAAAACCTGAAGTCTGAGTGACAAACCTGCGTAGTAGATCAGGCAAGGGTGGGGGCTGTGGGATAGGTGGGGACAGAGCCTGATAAGACAGGAAGGTGGGGTGTAAGGAATGCACCTGGAGGAAAGGGAGACTAGAAAACAGTAAAACAATAACAAAAGACCAGTTCTTCTTCAACTACTTCCTTTGCAAGGCTGAGCATTGAAACTTTGCTCCTGGAGCATCATATTCAGGTTGATGAGCCTGAATTTAGTGGTTATGGTAGTAGAAAGTATGCTTTTCAGTCACCAGAACAAAAAAGGGAAGGGTGCTCTGATACTTGACTAAACATTATCCCGGGTGTGTTTGTGAAGGTGTTTCTGGATGAGATAGACATTTGGGTCCCCAAAGTAAAGCAGATTGACCTCTCCGGGGGCGGGGGTGGGGGGTCTCATCCAGTCTGCTGAAAGCCTGAATAAAAGCAAAAAGCTACGGGAACATCCTCTCTCTTTATCAGACTGTCTTGCTGGAACATCAGTTTCCTCCTGCCTTTGGACTAGAACTGAGACTGGAACTTACACCATTGACATTCCTGGTTAACCAGCATTTGGACTTGGACTGGAACTGTACTGTTAGCTTTCCTGGGTTTCCAGCTTGCTGCAGAATTTGGGACTTCTCAGATTCCCACAAGAGCCAATTATATATATATATATATATATACATATATATATATATATATATATATATATATATATATGCTTCTGTGTCTCTGTAGAACCTAGACTGATACAGAAGGTGGTGTAATAGAGACAATCCTAACACAGTAGTACTGAAACAGTTAGAGGTGTTCGCACTTAAGATATGAGGCAAATTACACAGGGAATTCCCCTCCGTCTGTGTTCTAGGGAAGTCAAATAATAATCAACATCCCAGTTATCTCTCAAGGAGAAAAGCAGCTAGCTCTCAGGAAGTCCACCTAGAACAAACGTTGGAGGGCATTCCTGAAAACTGAAAAATAAGGCCCTTTCCCTGCAAAGTGGATCGATCATGGCCATGAGGGAGACAGAAGCAGGACTGGAGATTCTGGGAGGCTACACAGAGGCTGCTGAGAGCAAATCACATGAGTTCCAACTGAGTGGGGAGTGGGAACGAAGGGAAGACTCCCCATTTTGAAATGAAATGGGATTGCCAACACCAGGTTTTAGCCCCTTGTTGGGATATACTGGGATATGAGGATTAAAATTAGGCCCCAGTTTAGGCATGGGGTACAAAATGATGTTATGTTCTTAGGAGCCAGGTGGAAACCTGGTCACCAGAACCGAAACATAAAATACAGGAGGACTGGAAGCTGATATGACTGGGCGTGAGTCACCTGTGCTGGTAGTTCCCTCCCCAAGCATCCAGGTGAAGGGCAGTGTTGATCCAGGCTCTGTAATGCTTTACAGGTGAGAGGCCTTGACAAGACTTACCTTTTTTTTTTTTTTTTTAAGATGTTTTTAACTACCATCTTTATTAGTGCAATGGAAAATGTGTCTTCATGCTATCATTCTCCCCAGGAAGTCTTTCAAATAAAATTACCTTCTCACACTCACACATTTGCTATATAACAGCAGTCTAGAGTGGGGAGTATATTTGAAATATATTTGAGAACTACTGGCATCCAAGGTTGAAATGAATTCAATGCCATATAAATCTAGGTGAAAGTTATTTAAACTCTTCTGAAATATTGTTGTTGTTGTTGCTGTTGGCACTATTACAAATATCCCCATTTCTCTTCCCTTTACCTCCTTCCACTCAATCCCCACTCCCCCAACCTTCACCACATTGTCATCTGTGTCCATGGCCTATGCATACATGCATCTATGATCTTTGGTTAATCTCTTCCTGTCCCCACACCTCCCTCCCCTCTAAGATCTTTCAGCCTGTTCCATGTATTCATGCCTCTGGTTTTATTTTATTCATCAGTTTACTTTTTTCATTAGATTTCACATATAAGTTGTATTATACGGTATTTGTCTTTCTCTGACTGGCTTATTTCAGTTAGCATAATGTCCTCCAGGTCCATCCATGCTGTCTTGAAGGGTAATATTTCCTTCTTTTCTATAGCCATGTAGTATTCCATTGTGTAAATGTACCACATCTTTTTTTATCCAATCATCTACTGATGGGCACTTGGGCTATTTCCAGATAGTAACTATTTTAAATAATGCTGCTATGAACATAGAGGTGCATATATTCTTTCTGATTGGGGTTTTAGGATGCTTAGGATGTATTCCTGAAAGTGGAATTGATGGGTCAAACAGCAGTTCCATGATTTAAGGAAACTCCATACTGTTTTTCACAGTGGCTTGACAAGACTTACATGATTATTACATGACCATTTAGGCTTTTGAGCAGTGAATCTGCCTGAAATCTCTTTTTCCACATTTATGGAAAGGAGGAGGTCCCTGTCTTTACCCTCGTCCAGGTTTTTCTATTCAGGAAGCTTCCCCTGGTGAAAACCCATAAAACAGGATATATTTACAGACAAACTCTTGAAGTGCTGGCTCAGCTCACTGTCCTCACCATCTAATCTCAAATTGTTCCTTAATATCTGAGTCGTGACCTTGATATTGACTTTCTCGTCTTTAACTTTATTACATCTTACACTGCAGACTTGATGCTCAATACTATTTTCATAGAACCATCCTTGGATAACTTCCTTAAATTTGTTGAAGTAGAATAATAAGTGCACAGGGGTCTAATTATTGAAATAGACTTGGAAGTTAACTTTCCCCATCTCTGCCAAAATTCTTGAAGACAAGATGGATTTATTGCTCAGACACGTGCAACAGAGGCTCTCTTTTACCCAACCCATGATTCAGAATGTGTCTGCCAAACAACCCTCCAACACACTGTGGACAGCAGTATGTCAATCTATATGAAAGGAAGAACAAGGCAATAAGTTTCCTGGATACAAAATTTAGAATGTCAAAATTTTTAAGAGTTAGCATAGGATGCCAAGTAGCCTGGCAGGGAATCTTTGGAAAATTAAAGCATAAGATTAGACCTTCCAGACAAAAGGTGACGGTTACCACAATACACTGTCTTTCCTAATAATCTTTCCTCCAGCTCTTCTACCTCATGGGTATGAGTAATCACTGTGTGCACTGACATGAATTTGAATTTGAGACATGAGAACTTACTGACTTTGAGAAGGTTAAAAACTCATTATAAATGTCTTCTGTTAGAATTAAGTTTATATTGGAAAACTTTTCTGATTCTAATGTTATAGGGGCAATAAAATACCTTAACATTCAGCAAGCCAAATGGTTTCTGTTTCTTCCTGAATTTATTCTGATGCTCCAGTGGGAAACTATGCAGCAATTTTTCACCATTATTGAACTTCAGAAGGTTGTGAGACAGGTTAGCAAAAAACAGGGAACATTCCCTGGCAAGTGGAATGAGGGAACTGAGACAAATGACTAAACAAATGACCAGAATGGCTGAGCAATTAACAGCGGACTAATAAATCACAGACCCTATTGTCCCTAACTGAAGATACCCAAGAGCAGGTGGTTTAAACCACCTTAGTCAGGAAGGTAGATAACAAAAACCAGTTAGATTCAGACCAATTCAAGATGGAGAAAAAAACTGACCAGAGAACAACCCCAAAGCTCGTTATACCATCAGGCATTATAATGAAAATTGACACCACAGTAGAAAGGGAGCCAAGGAGCCAAAAGGAACCAACACCCTGACACTTCCAGAGCAGACCCCTCCCAACCAGAAGGTGGAGTCAGAATTTGGTCCCACAAAGCTTGGAGACACCCTCCTCCCCTTGGAAATGCATGAAATCTCAAGAACTAGCTGACCAAATGCGCAACTCACCCATAGGTTGGTCCATGTCCACTCAGTCACGTACTTTTTGCTTGTTTCAGAGTGGCACCTGTGCCTGGCCTTTTTCTTATTCTCTACCTGAATAAAATTTGCTTTGTTCTCACTGTGACTTGTCCTTGAAATTTTTTCAGGGTGAATCAAGGACCTGGAGGTTGCCTGACATACAAAAGTTCCCAGACCCTCCTGAGGCAGGGCCAGCCCCTGGCACAGAAGTGGTCTGGTTACAGTTGCAGGTTACAAAAGCAATTTGTAGACTCTTTCTAGCCCTTTCCCTTCATTCTACTCTCACCCTTATTCTCCGAATACTTAAGGTGAATAATTTGAATGAAAGCAACAAATATGTGTGAACAGATTCTGTTACCAAACTCAAGTTTGTGTGCCCAACACTTTGAAAAGCAAAAACTCAAAATGTCAGAGTTTGGAGTAAGGAAACGTTTATTGATCGTAAAGTAGCCAACCAAGAAGATAGAAGACATAATGGTGCTTCCAATCTATGTTGCTTACTGGATAGGATAAGGATTTTTAAGGGGTTGGAGGAACAGGTGTATGGAAGTGCTGGTGGGGCGAGTGTCAATTGCATGACCTTGGACCTTGGTCATTTACGGTAAAGAGCATGAACTCTGGATCTTCCTGGAGAACAGACTCTTTGCTCCTGAAAAAGTTCCAGTGTTCACATTCTGGTTTTGTCCTGGTCCTTTGGTTTCCTGTGCATGTTGGGGGTGGTGAGGTGGGACAAGCAAGATTTAGCTTCCATATGCATCTGGAGGCCAAAGTTCTCCTTTCTAAGCATGCTTTGGCTATGTGACTTGCGTTTGGGCCTGTTGTCTCTGAAAAGCAACTCAGGGCCTCATTAAATAAAATAGGACCATTTTAGCCTGATTCTGCTGTACTTATAATTCTGTGACTTGAAGTAACAGATTCCAATTGCTCAGACTGTCCTCTATCTGGCAATAACTAGGCAGCCCGCTTGAATGCGGCAAGGCAGGTAAAGCTTGTTTCTCAGGCTTTTTCCATGAGGGAAGTCTTTGAGCTGCTATTTCAAATGACAAGGGAATCGTGGAAGCAGAAATAAGCTATGATATGGTGATTTATAGTAATATGTATTTATTTATTCAGATATTTGGTCTTCATGCCCATTTCTGGCACAGAGCTTCTAAAACCCTTGGCATTTACTGTGCTGAGACAAATATTCTTTTCTTATGAAAATGAGGTGACAGCTGGACTGTCCCTAAGGATCTGGACTGGTTGCCAAGAGAAAGAACCACGTGATTAGAAGGTTGGAACTTCTAGTCTCACCCTTCTAACCTTCAGAGAGGGGGGAAGTTCTGGAGATAGAGTTCAATCACCAATGACCAATGATTTAATTAACCATGTAATGTATGAAGCCTCCATAAAAACTTAAAGGTGTAGGTTCAGAGAGCTTTGGAGCTGGTGAACATATGGAAATGTTCTCCTGGACTTGCTCATGGCATCTGATTTTTGTGGCAGAGGGCAGTGCTGTGGGATTGAGCCCTTAACCTGTGAAGTATGATGCTATCTCCAGACAGAAAGTGTCAAACTTCAGTGGAATTGTCAGATACCCAGCCGTTGTCTGAGAGCTGCTCATTGGTGTTAGGGCTAACTCCCCCCACATTGTAATGGGGTGCTGCATTCTTGTAAGCTTGAAAGGCCTTTCATGTGTGGTCTGACTTTATTGTCAGGAATCCTTTTCTCTCCTCAGAGCCAGCCACCAGAAAGCCTCTTAGATACCCTCTTTTCTTGATACACTCACCATGTTCTGAGACCAAATGAGCTGTGTGGGAATTTATAAAAGATGTTGAGAACAAAACATTCTTAAAGGAGTTACTGCAAGAAACTTGTTCTGTGTGTTTAAATGCTGAACTTGAATTATGCTTGTGTGTCAACACAAACCCTTTATTATTGAAGAAAATTCTCCAGAATGTAAACAGGATCTGTCTTTGAGTGATGGGATTATGGAATACATAATCCTTGGAATCTTTTCTTTTTTGCTTTTATTCCTTTTAAATTAAATGAATGCTATTTTTATAACCTAAAAAGGCATAAAATTAAAATCCTATTTATTTTTTATGAGCACTTTACTATCTTTTTATTTGTGTGCATGTGATGTATGCACGTTAGGGTGGCTGCATCTCTGCATTATTATAGCGTGACTGCCTCTTCTGCTGGATTACGTGTTTCTTTTCTTTGCCCCTCAAAATTATATTTAAGCTATAGTCAATGAAGAAGAAAATATCAATCCACTGCAGTTTGCTTTTCTCACGCCCAGCAACCATTTTAAGTTACTCAGACTAAATCAACTCACCAGGCTTCTTTATACATCATAACATTCAAGAGACAGGGGTATATTGCATAGTATACCTTCTTATCTCCAAGGGGCCCACATAGGGTGGGCAAATCCAGAAGATTCCGCTTTACTAGAAAACAAACACATACAGTAATCATCTACAACCCCAAAATTGTTCACAATTCCCCAAGAGGTGAAGAGCAGGGGTCCTGAGAACGATGTTTAGATGTTGCTTGGGAACACCTGGGACAAGAAAGTGATAGATTAACTGAAGATAAAACAACTTCTCATGAACTGGTACGCCCTCTCCAGGACTGATTTAATCTGTACAATACCACCCAGAGGTGGATGACATTATCCTCATTTTGTGGACGAAAACTTTGAAGATCAATGAGTAAAGTGGCTTTCCTGACCTTACATATTCAGTATGTGGCAGATTCAGGACTTAAGGTCAGGACCACTGACTCCAAACTTCTATTTCATGACTTGCCAGAAAAAGGGCAATGGGTATATACAAGTAACTTTAAGCTATTCTACATAAATAGGTGGATGAGGGGAGGCGAGTGAAATCAGAGGATGCAAGAGGGTGGAGAAGGTGAATGTTCATATTTTCACCAATCCACAAACCATACTGACCCCAAAGAACACCTTTCTTCCCTTTCTTGTATTCCCCACATTATTCCCCCAAATCCAATCTCTTCTCTGGGTTAGACTGTAAAATGTGCGTGCTAAAGAAAAAGTCCCAGGTAAAAAGTGACCAAATCTCAGAGATTCTAGGTGATTTCTGAACTTTTAGGATCACCTTATTTTAAACCAACACATTCTCTAAAAACTGCCTTGATTTTTGAGCAATGCGAGGATATTATTGTTGGCAAGTCTAATTCCATGATAGACTGAGTAGGCAAACATTCAACTTCAAAATATGTTAAATGGCCACTTTATGTCAAACTGTCTGTAATCAGAGTGTATCAGGATTTAAAATCAGGCAGATGAAGGGCTTGAAATCTATTCCTGACCAGATAAGTAAAATTGAATGAGTTGCTTCACCTCTCTGGACACAGGAATAAATTACTAAGGTATACAGTTACTCAAGGGCACACTTGGAGGTAATGAAAGAACTGGGCTTGGAGCCCAGGTCCGTTGATTCCTAGCCAACAGTGTTCACTAAGAAATAGCCCACAGTGGACCCCAAGTAATTGATGGACAATTTTTAATTTGCCTACCTGGAGCCTGGACTCTTTTTCTAGGCTTGATGTCTTGATCACAGAACTTGTCTACTTCAAATGATAAACTCTGGGAACCCTGACATAGCTACTTCCAGCTCCCAGCCTCCACCTAGGAAAAAAGGGGAAAGCCCCCCCCCCATTTTTTAAAATATACCAGCAGGTATTAAACACTGTGATTTTTACACATTATCTCACATGTTCATTCATGCACATTATTTCATGTCACCCTACACATGTATGTCATGATCATTGTTATTCTCAAATTAAAATTGGAGAAACTGAGACTGTAAGTCCCCGAGTATCACAGGGCTAAGGAGTGGCTACAACAGGCCAGGAGGTCCATGCAGTTTTCTGCCCCATGCTTTCCTCCAGGGACCACTGAGAAACGGGTTCGTTGCAGGTTGAGAGGTGTTTATTAACCTACACAGTTCCTAGCACACCCTGAACGTGCCCTCGGACCCCCCCAAAAAAGGGGGAATGGAGAAGCCCGTTCTGCACAGTGGCCTGCCCTGCTCTTGTCTCTCTGCCCTCGCCCTAGGTAAAGGCGGTGCAAGTTCCTCTCCAGTCACCTCAGAGGCCTATGCCCCACACGGGCGTGCGGTGCCTCCTTGACCACCCTTTCTTGGTCTGAATCCTGTTCATTTCTCACCGACGACCGGGACTCTGCAAAGAGGGGGTTAAGGAACATTGGTGTGGCTTTCCATTCCTCGTCCTTCACAAAGAAATACCATTGGTTCTGGCTCCGCTGCCTCACAAATCAAAACCGTCTACAAACCAGCGTTAGGAAGCAAAAGCAACTCAGTCTTGCAAAGGTCAAGGAGAGCAGAAATCCTGTGTCTGTGACAAATAAGTTTATGTGATTTCCTGAGGCATTAAAAAAAAAAAAAAAAAAAAAAATACAGCAGGCTGCCTTGGTCCACTAGATGGCAGCACGTTCTACATCTGGCTTCCTGCCTGCTAGTTTGGAGAGCTCGCCCCTCTCAAAAGGAAGGCAAAAAGGAAGGCAAAAAGGAAAGGCAGGGAAGAAAAGAGAATAAAGGAAAATTAATATTTCTTGAGGGTTTCCAGTGCGGCAGACTTTGATAGATACGTTTTAAAATATATTAGTTAATTTCATTCCCACAAGTCATTGAGGTAGATAAACCTGTTCTGAAGTTATGTATACTGTTATTGCATAGTAAGGGTTACCATCACCTCATTTAACTTACTTATGATCCCCCCAAAATGGGTACTATTATTAACCCTCTTTTACAGATGAGGGAACCAAGTTATAAAGAGCGTACTTTAAAATCACACAATTACTGAGCAAGGGCATTGGAATTTGTATCCGGAAGGATAATATCCAAGTCTGTGAATGACTGGATACATTCCCATGTGTAAGAAAAATTAAATAACTTCAAATGTAAAAAGTGACAGAACTGGAACTAAAGCCTATGATTCAAATATTTTTGAGGATAAAATAAGTATTTTTTCATGAAGAAATTTTACATACAGGAACCTAACCAAAAGAATGTAATTATGATCACACAATCCAGAGAAAACTATCAACTTTTCCCCTTCTATCTCATTGTGTGTGTGTGTGTGTGTGTATCACTGTTCCAATCACTTTGTATATATAGTTTTTGGATATATTTATCTCACCTAATAGTCAAGCATTTTCCCAGACCATTAAACCATGTTGAAAGTACAACTTTCCATAAAATTGACAACATAAATTAATTAATTATACATGTTTCAGAATCTGGATTGGTCTCAGTTTTCACTATTCTGAGCCTTGTTGTAATGCCCTGCCTTAGCTACATATCTGAGCACACATTTCTGCTTCTTTCTGTAGGCAAGTTTTCGATAAACAGAATTCCTGGGTCGAAGGATCTGACCATATTTAACTTAATACTTGCTACCAACTTTATTTCCAGAAAGATTACATCAGTTTCATTTCCTCCAGTACTGTAGAAGATTGTTAGATTCATCTACTCCTTTGCTTTTGAGCCTGTTCTACCTCTTAGGGATCATTTTGCCCACAGTTAGATCCCTTCTTTCTAGAATAGTCAGCCTCTCCATGCTCCTAGGCTCTTTATCTCTGCTTTTAAATATGCATCACACTTCTCCTCTACCCTGACTCACAAGCAAAGATCCCTATTTGGTTGTAGTGCTCCTTCAACTATGCCCGATTTCTTTCTGCGAGCTCATTGCCAGTTTTCTAAAACGTAGAGAGTGTGTAGTTTTTGGCACACTGCCGTGTATACCAACGCTGTCAGTCTCTTCCATTTGGGGTTCTACCTTCTTCATTCTAATGAAGTATTCCTCATACAGGTAGGTGATGACCTCTCACCTTTCTTGGTCTCTGTTATCTGCTTCCCTGTATGATTTGGTATCATCAAACTTTGTCACTAGATTGCACTCACTGAAGCTTTTATTCTTTAGTCGATAACATTGTACTTCCCTTTTTTGTCTTTTCTTTGACTAACTCCCCTCTCTTTCACTAGACTCAATTTGTTCCCCATGGAAATCCTCAAATTGCTATCAGAGTTCACTTTTCCCAGGCCTAGTTAAATGCATAGCTTGCTTATTTTGATGGTAACAGAAACTTAATGTGTAGCAAAATTTTAACCTCTCCAATTAGCATGAGATTTGTCCCCGTAGATGAAATAGAGAATGTGGGATAGTGAGCAAAGATGGGGGCAGAGATGTGGGTGCTGCTCTTGAGAATGGCTGAAGTAGCACTTCTCCTAGCACGCCAAGGCATTGGACAGGACTTGCTCAAAACGAAAGAGGAAGAACACAAGGAAGGGTAGTCATGTGTCAAACTGATTTGGAAAACACGCCATGCTATGCCCCAAATTTACTATGTCACTTTGCAGAGTGAAGGCTCTCAGAAGGCCTATAACATTGAGACCCATTTAATCCAATCTCTCATATTTATTTGAGTATCAGGACTTTTGGGATAGAAGACCTAGCAGGACCGAAGTATGGGAAGCTCTCGACTGAGAAGATGGAGATCCCAGGGATAAGGTTAGGAAAAGCCAGATTGTGGCAGGTGTTAGCTGCCCAGGAGAGGCAAAGGGGTATTTTAGGTGTTTTATTCAGCTGTAAACACAGACTAAAGGAATCTGAAAAGAGATCACTGGGATCACTGGAAATATGCTTTTCAGATAGATAACTTGAAGTATTATGTGAGCAAGGACCTGAAGCAAGGTGATGGATTGAAAGGATTTTGAAATTGATAAGACTTCTCCACTGAGCAAAGATGGCTGCTTAGTTTCATCATGGTGCTGGAGGTGGACAGAAAAACACTCAAAAAGGAGATGGGAAGAGCAAAACTCTAAAGGATAAACAGAGAGGGTGTAGTAGAAAAAGGAACCAGGTGGCAGGCGTGTTATTCATTCGCTCATTCATACATACAACAAATGCCTGCTGTGCTGGCAGCTTCCGTCGTGAATGTCACCTAAATCTTCTACAGCCCCTGCCCGCAAGCCACTCTGATGCTGGCTGTGCAAGAGAGTGTTCAGGGGAACACTGCCTCATCCGCCTCTATCAGTCTATCCACAGAGATAGAAAGGCACTTTTAAAATAAAAAAATAAATACATAAAATGCATAAATAAATAATAATTTATTATACATAAACAAGTCATACATAAACCACAAAATATATACTTAATATCTAAGTACATTAAAATAATTATGCATAAAAATTCATTCAAAATATGCTTTATGTATATAACATACATGAAGTAATTTTGTATTAGGAATACATGCGAATAAATTACTCAAAAATACATAAATATCACATAAAGTATATACTTAATGCATAATAATTATACATAAAATGCATGCATAATGTGTGTGATGTACATAGAACACATAAAATAATATTATATGTGTATATAATAATAAAATGTTTAATTTCTATAAGGAAAGTGCTCTTTCTCTGTATATGTATGTGTGTGTACATCTGTTCAGAAGGTATCCAGCATGTACTATGAAAAATAGATATATTTATTGAAGAAGATACAAGATACCAGAAACACTATACACAGGACAATGACACCTCAGTCCCCTTCAAAGTAGGCACCTGGGAACCTCACACAGTTCTCCCAATTACCATCAGCTGCCCCGTCCTATTTCCCTGGATCTCATCGATGGTCTGAAATCACTTCCCTTTCAAAGGTGATTTTAGTTTCTAGAAAAGTCAGAGGTTGCAGGGCACCAAATCTGGGCTATAGGGGGCCTCAGCCACCTGGGTGATTTGATGTTTTGCCAAAAGACTGCACTAGACATGATGCATGAGTGGGAACATTGTTGTGGTGAAGCTGCCAATCACCAGTTGCCCATAGCTGCAGCCCAATGCAAAATTTGATGCCGTTTTGTTGCTCTACTTGCTCATTCATTTTGAATGTGACAAAACATAGTACAGGTGCTCACTCAATGGTGTCTACCCCCACTGATTAGTACCATGAAACTGTCACTGTTCACTCATGCGCCTTCCAGTTCTCTCTCCTTGCCTGCCAGGTTACATCGCTGTCTCGCAAACTATTCTCGTTATATTAACAATAGCTGGATTTTTTTTTCCCAGACAGACTACCACACATACACACATGTCTCTCTGAAATGAAATGCTCACATTATTTAAAAAAATAAATAAATCCATTGATGTAGAGAATAACTGATATTATCACACCTCACAGAACTCATGACCTGATACTGATGCAGCACTAAAAATTCTGCTTCCAAATCACTCAGCCTAGTATGCACTATTTTATTGCACTGTTCTTTTTTTTTATTTCTACAGTACTGATAATATCCAACTCATCAACACCTGGAGATCAGAGCAGTCTGCCTTCAGAGGAAATCTATTGTGAAAGATAACCAGTTTTTCTGAGCTGAAATTATATATATATATATATAAATATAAATATATATATATATAAAACACAGGCCAAAAAAATAGGCAATTTGGTGTCTGAATGAAAAGCTCACTCTCTTTGCTGCAATTTTAGAAAATGGAATATAACAACCACTTTTGGTTTGGTGACTGCATATCTCAATATTTTTATAGAAAATGGTAATATAATTTCCAGTCTCAGCAGTGAGCTGACATGGGCAGCAATTTTTAGTGGCCTCTGAAGAGGAGGTAAAGCCTGTGTGAATTACAGCTTTGAAGCTGTATGCATTTTGCTGCTCCTAGATAAATAACAAATTGAATTGCCAAGTGTGTGCTTAGCTGCCTAGTTGAAGGAAGCCCTGTGCTAAGTGCAGGAAGACAGGGATACAAGAACATATGTGCTGAAGTCACACTGTTATGGGGGTGATACCTCTCTCCATCGCTGATGCGCTGTGTGACCTTGGGCAACTTATTTGACCTCTCTGAACCATTATTTCTATTTTAAAAAATGGGAACAATAATCATAAAGCATCTCATATGATTGTTATGAACTTTCAAAAAACTGAAAATCAGTGTCTATCATAGAGAAAAAGACTCAATAGCTCTTCTCAAAGAGGTTGTAATCTAGCTAAAGAAACCAAATGAAAAGAAAAATAGGCTAAGCAATTTTTCATAAGGCCTATTCAAGAAAAAGTAGGGAGCCACTTTACAGTGAGTTTTACGGAATAGTGTAATCAGAAAATGCCCCAGGACTGAGGTAGTCACCGTGGATAAACATTGATCCAGGTGTGAAAGGACTGGTATCCAGCCGATACTTCCCACTGGGCATGGAGGGTCAGAACCCTCCAGGTGGCCAGAGGGTTTCAGCAAATATGAAGGAAGATAAATGTATTTCAGAGTATTAAAGGAGAGAAAACCACTTTCTCATAAAATTCATATTTGACTATATTTCATCTTTCACAGCTGAAACAGAAGTTTTTCTTAGGCCTGATTGCATAGAGAGTTCAGTAATAGAAAAAAAAAAAAAAGTGAAACACCTCAAGCAAAGATTGGGATTCCAGGGAGATGAGGATGCCACACTGAAAATCAAAATATATCTTTCTTTCATCTTTTGGTAAATAGTTGATAGGTTCCTTAATAAATACATAATGTTGGGAAAATCACTTTAATTCATTGAGTCTGCAACATCATTCTCATCTAAAGTGGATGTTCTCTTACGTGCTTCTAGTTTGCAAATACTATGAATCTGCTGATTTTTAAGAACTGAGAACTTTACAACTTAAAAAAAAGGAACCTCTACTTTAGGAAGACACATTTTCTAAATCTATTGAATCTATTTAAGAAGAAAAACAGATGGTAAATGTATCCTAAGATGCCATTATTTCTCATATAACTATATACATTGCATTTCCATGGAATTTCCTGGGGATAGTCAATCTGAAAGGCTTTCTATACCTTAGCCTGAAAAATGACACATACACAACATGCTGAGCCTCCTAATTACCAGAAATGCAGGGCCTATTAAACGGCGAGCATGCATATGCACACCTAATTATGTTTATGCCTACTTATAAATCAGCAAAGTGAAAGCATATGCATGCTGAAAATTACCCATCATTAACTTTCCTAATTGCACCCAAATAAAGAGGGAAGTAATTCACTTCAGAATATGTTTTCATCCTTTGGGCAAAGCCTACACTGATCTTGTTGAGGTTTTGAAAAATCGTCTTCTTGCTCACACGTGGAAATCAATTCTTTGGATGCCAAAACACAACTGAGTTCTCGCCCAGGTGTTGAAGCAGAGAAAATGAAAAGGCTCAGATATGTCGGAAGACTAGAGCATGGATCCGGGAAGTAAACAGCACAGGCAGGAGATGCTAGGTAAATGAAAACAGTTCCATCATCCTGATGAAGAGAGCAATGTAGATGGTGACGGGCCAACCACAGGTACAATAGAATGCAACAGTGAGGGACGGATCCTCAGGGAAAAGGAAGCATTAAATTTAGATGTCAGACAGAAGACTCAATTTCATGACAATAATTGAGATCGATGGGAGCACTGTCTGCGCTCCTCACTCACAATCTCCTTTGTTCTATTACTGGCAGGATTAAGATAAGACAGGTGCTGTGCATGCCTAATTGGGCTCCTGTCTATGGTTTATTGCCGTCCTTAGAGAGAGGAAGCAGGAAGAAAGGGGATGGGCAAAAAAAAGGGGGTTTTATGTTCACAATAATGAGAAACCATCCTGGTACTAAATCAGAGGTGCAGAGTCCTGAATAAGAAATCTGAGGATCTGCCTCTGGTAATTCTCTTCTTGGGACTTGGCAGGCATTATTTCATTTAGTTCTGACAGTAGCACTGCGGAGACTTCTGTTACTGTCCCCATCATCCTGATGAAGAAGATGAGGATAAGAAATCAATGAAGATGACCCAATGGCTTAGCCGATGGGGTGAAAATTTCAACGCCAGCTCCTTCTGGCTTCCCAGCCCTTGTTTCAGACTATACTACTACTTAAAGAAGCCCACAATTCCAGACTTAATCTTCATGTCACGAAATATTCAGATAGACTTTTACTTTCTGTCCACTATGCTGATACTTTAAAAAAAATAAAACAACCAAATTAATGATTTTTTTATCTTTTAAATGACAAGATTTATTCATTTATTATTATTGTTCAGTTGCAGTTGTCCCATCTTTTTCCCTGTTGCTCTTCCCTGCCCCGCCACCCCCCACCTCCCACCCCCACAGTCAAGCTCCACCCCTTTGTCCATGCCTATGAGTCCTCTATTCCTGTTCCTTGACTTACCCCCTCCCCTTCTTTCCCCTGTTATCCCTCTCCCCACTCGCTTCTCATCATTGTCAGTTTGTTCTTTATTTCAATGTCTCTGGTTATATTTTGCTGGCTTGTTTGTTTTGTTGATTAGGTTCCACTTATAGGTGAGATCACATGGTATTTGTCTTTCACAGCCTGGCTTATTTCACTTAGCATAATGCTCCCCGGTGATTCTTATATGTAATTTGTACCATATGACTTTACTGACTTCTGTTCATCTATGCTAGGGCAATGTTTTCAGTTGAAAATCCTCCTCTACTTTAGAATTTTCCAAATTATAAGTCTGGCCTTCCCTAAGGAAGAAACCAGAAAAATCTGATCTAAACTCTACCCATAAGATTCATTTGTGCAAGATTTTGAGGATTAAATAACCCAAGGAGGCCATGTATCTAACCTCAGGAAAGTGGGATACTGGGTGAGTCCCATTCTTTAGGGATGACAACGTGAGTGGTTCCTGTCTCCAGTTTGGGACACAACAGGTATTGTGCCCCAGCACCTAGAGTGAGAGTGAGCCTGGGCATTGATTGATGTTGGCTCTGAGACTCAGTATCTGGCTTTCTTACCTCTTGGATATTCTGTAAACTATCTAATACTCTTTAATAAATCCCTTTCCTGCTTTTACTAGCCAGAATGAATGCAATTGTTTTCAACTAACAAATCTCATTTTGACAACATAAGTAAGTGCAAACTCTCTGCCTTGGCACCCATGGTCTTCTCCACATAAAGACTTCAGTAACACTCCTTCTTACTCTCTCGTTCGTACCAGTGTTCTAGTCAGCGTGACTTGCACAGCATTTCCTCTACTTGGAAAGCCATCCCATTTAATTAGATACTTCACTAGGCTTACTACACCTGAATCTGCACAGTGACCAGTTTCAAGGACCATCCACCATCCCAATAAAGTTTGTGTAATGAGAAAACATAAGGTAAGCTCACATCAAACTCATGCTATTACTGAGCAAATTTTCCATTCTATATCCCTGCTTGCATCATTATATTTGTGCACTGGAAAGGACTAGGGTCACATTTATCTTTATATCTTCTTCTCTTCTGTCAAATATTTCTATTTTTAATACATTATATATATGTGTGTGTATGTACATATATGTGTGTGTGTGTGTATATATATATATATATAACTCACTCCATCACATAAGCCAAAACCCTATCATCCCTGATTCTGTCTATACTTTTAGTCCCTAAATCCAATCCTGTTCATTGCATCTCCTGCACATTTTTGGAATCCTTCCTATGTTCATCTACCCAGCAGCCTCCTGCTGGTTTACTTGCTTCCAGTTTCCCTGTTGGTTTTCTCTTCTCCGTAAGTACAGAAGTGTGTCTTTTCTAAAGCATGGCCCCGATTGTTATCTCTCCATGGCCTACAACTCTTTCAACTGCCCACAACATAAAATCAAAACTTGCTGGCGCTGCATCCAGAACCTCCACAACTTGCCCCAGCCTGTCCCTCCCCCATCCTCTTCTGTGCTGTCCTTCACACATTAGGGGATGTGGCCGTCAGGTGATCCACAGAACCACATGCATTCTCCAAACAGTCTTGCTTTCCACCTCCATGCTTTTGCCATGTTGTCCTTTTTGACTACACATGCCATGTCGTGTAGCTCAAAAATGTCAGCTTTAAACTTTTCCCCAATATCTCCAGACTCATCTGAGGTCTTCCTCTGTGCTCCCACACACCTGAAGCACTTCATTCACTCATTCCTTTCTCTCTGCATGGCTGCGGCTACAATGATCTGTTTGTGGTTTTGTCTCCCCACACAGTCTCTGCTCCATGCGCCCCCACTGCCTAGAGGCAGAGGCAGATTTGATGTCTGCCTTGCTCTCTGGCTTTGGTCAGCAACTAATGCTTGAAGGATTGTGTAAATTGTATTCTCCCAGCTGACTTCCATGATATATTTGGGTCTTAACGAATTCCTCCAAGAACTTTGTCTCACCCTTTGTTGCATCTACCTGTGTCTAGCAGTGAATGAGAAACAGAATATTTTAATTGTGATGATTAATGATGATGATGGTAATTACTAGCTACTGTTTATGAGATGCTACTATATGACATTGTCATTTAATATCTACCACAATACCATGATAATAATCATTAATAATAATCATGTCACTTTATAGGTGAGGAAAATGAAGAATAGGAGAATTAAGAAAAATGCCCAGTGTTACAAAGCTTAGATAAAGTAGGGCCTGCAATTGAACCATCTTCTGTTTGATTCTCTGATCCTCTCCACTAATACCCCTTCCCAAGGGTCCTTAGGTCCACATTCCAGGTAAGTGGTACCCAAGAATTTTTTTTACCAGGGCCTGTGTATCTTCTCAATCCTTGCTCCTAAGAATGGACCCCACCGTTGGTGGGGTGGCTGCTTGTGGTGACGCATGAATAGAGCTTGGACATGAGGGCTGAAGTGTCCACACATATGCAGAGAAGATTCCCCACACAGTGCAAAAGACCTGCAGTTTGGAAGGAAAAGTAAAGTGCAGATGAATGACGGAGGGATTTGAGAATTCTAAGTTTGGACCTGGCCTTTGATGTTGCTACAAGGTTGTATTTGTCAATGTTGTTTGTAATATACCTAGTTTACAGCAGTTTGCTAAAGCAGCTCATCATGTTTTATTTAACAGTTTCTAGTTTATGACTTTTAAATATTTAGATATACAGTGTGTTGGCCTCTTTTTGTACTCATGCCCCTGACCTAGTAAAATGTTAGGGGTGGGCCTTCCTAAGGAGTGTGTTAACAGAGCGCTAAAGAATTCCACATCGGGTTGTTCATAACAATGTGTTTATAGCAGCTTCCCCTCAAAGTGTCGTAGGCAGTCAAAAGAGACTGACAGTTAGGTCTTACAAATCCTTTGGAGTCTTGTGTCTACCACGTATACCTTCAATCTCTATATCCTATTTCTGCAGGTGTCTCCCCAGGGGTATTTTGGAAGGAAGCTAACTCCTTAGGGTCAGATGTCTCTCTGTGTCACAGTCCATGACCATAAAAAATTCCTCAATTGCATTGAGCCTCGCTGTTTAGAACTCTGAGAAAATGTCCACCCTTTGTGTTGCGGTTCCCCTGGGTGTGACCCTGGCTGGCCTCAGGAACGGCTTAGCTGTGGTACACAGCTACAAATGTCACCTCCCAAGAAATTAGCATGTGCAAACACAAAAGAAACAAGGATTTTCCCCCTCTTTGGCACAGTACCCACCTAACATTAATTTCTAAAGCTGTTCAGTAAGACAGTGTGGAGATTGTTGTTTATATGATAGGTGTCATAATATTAGCCCTAAGCATTGTTGAAAGTTGGGAATAAAAAATTGTCGCACCTGATGAAATGACAGTAAGCAATTTTTATTATCCTAAAAAGCACCACATTACACTTCAAAAACACCATGAGTCATTCATTGTTCTTAACTGTCAATGCATGTTCTTAACATGCTGAATAACAAGTTTACCAGAAGGAAAATTCAAGTTCAGGTGGGGCTCATGATCCAGGCAGGAAAGCTTCTGCCCAGGAGAACTGCATAAAGACCACACTGTGTTGACCAGCATGCAGCAGGCGTCCATGGAGAGCTCCAAGGTGTCAGCTCTGGGCCTCAGAGTCCACTGTCTCTGGCAGGTGAGCATAGCTGTACCACTTCCTCCACAAATTGCTTAAAAGTCCTGTGTAAATAAAAATCTACTTGCATTCTCATTTCAGATCATCACTGGCACCCATAATTTTCTCTGTACTTTGTCAATCTGAGGATGAGTGGGCCCTGACCCAGAGAGATAAGGTGACTTATCCAAAGTCACAGTAACTCCTGTCTGCAAGTGCTCAGTCCAAGGGCATGTACACACTGCTTTCTGATAAATTTTAGGTATGAATACCTGGCACATTACTTAAACTATATGTTTCTGATCCCACCATTCTACCCTTTTTTCAAACTCTTCAATTACTTATTGATCCACTCTGTAGACTAAATATTTATGTTCCATCCGAATGCATACGTTGAAACTTAATCCCCAGTGTCATGGTATCTGAGATAGGGCCTTGAGGAGGTAATTAGCTCATGGGGGAGGAGCCTTCATGAGTGGAATTCATGCCTTATGAAAGAGGTCCAACAAAGCAACATGCCCCTTTGCCAGGTGAGGACACAGCAAAAAGGTGGCCTTCTGAGAACCGGGAAGCCAGTTTTCACCAGACACCAAATCCATCAGCCTCGTGAACTTGTATTTCCCAGCCTCCAAAACTATGAGGAACAAATTTATGTTGTTTATGATGCACCTAGTCTTGTTGTTTATGATGCACCTAGTCTACGGCAGTTTTCTAGAGCATCCCAAGTACACTAAGACACTCCACAAATAAATGTTTCTTGCCCTGCCAAAAATAGTTTAAATAAATCCCAACATGAATCATGCAGTGAAGCAACAATTATTTCCAGTTTATTGAAATCATGCTCCATTTTATCTTTTTCACTGACATGAATAATTGTATACAGTCTTACATTTATTGAGTGAGGCTTACTTCTCCTGTATGTTACAGGATTACATGCTTCGATATCTCTCTCTTGAAAAGGGCTTTGTAGTGATTTCCTGCATTTCAAAAAACATAGTTTAAAAAATAACAAGCTTTAGAACCACACCGCATTGAAATTCATTGGACCAGAGATTCATTTGAGAATCCTTTAAAAGCTACAAATTCACTTCTCAGGAAGAAACAGATACATACATATTCAAGCATTTGCTATAATGTTCGAGGGCCGATGTAACCAAAGGAGTCTGAAAGAGATCGTGAGAGAGGAAGTGTGTAAAGAATAAAAAGTGAAATCCCAAGAAACAAGAATTTAGAGATACAGGAAATAATAAGAAAAAAAGATAAAAGGACATAGGAATGTGAATAGATGAGAACTGAGAGGTAAAATTTGCAGAAATTGCCAAACACATTATCAATTGAATGTGAAACCAAAATTATTTATTGTGTGTCACGGTCAAGTAAGCACCTACCTTGTGCCCTCAAATCTCCAGTAAAAGTTTCCTGTGCATGTCTGCCTCGTATGATGGGAATTCGTGAGAAAGTACTCAAGAAATCCATGCTGTTGCTGCCATCTGAGTCAATGACAAAGCAGAAACAGAGGAGCAGATGTAAGATGCAGAAGCCAGCAATCAGGGCCAGAACAGCTGAGAAATAGGAGTTTTCAGAACGTGAAAAAAGAACCATTGGAGTGTTCGATCTTCCATAGAGCGTAGATCTGACTTTGGAGCCAATTTTACCCTGGCTTCAAATGGGTAGGTCACCTCAGCTGATATCTCAGTTATAGTCGCATTTTATTTGCTTTTGAAAATTTGCAAAAGGCAAGCCCATGAATCATCTCATTTTATCCACTCAATAAGCCTGTGAGGTGGGTTGTGTTTCCCCTTTACGAATGAGGAAACTGAGGCCTAGAGTATAAGATAATCAAGATCACAGAACTGCAAGAACTTGGCTCATAGAGCTGTCTGGGGCTCTGTGTTCTCTCCCTAGGTAATCTCACACCCTTCCCTGTGGTCCTCACTGCTTATCTGAAAACAAACGCTAAATAAGTGCTTGGTTGGGGCTTCTGTATTGTGTCTGCAGGCTTTGCTGCTGTGCTTGGTCAGAGTGTCAGATAATACTACACACCCTACAGCCAGAAGCTGCTCTCGTCAGCTGAGAATCAGCAGTTCAGGTGAAACCTATTCAGCTTCACTGTCTGACATGACTGGGGCCAGCTTCTCCTGGAGGGTCATTGATCCTGGACAAAGAAATCAGAATTGAGTTTTTATAAAAATGCTCTAGCCAATAGTACTTTCCAATTCCAGCTCTTGCTTTAACATCTGCGCCCACTCTTGGACCTGAGAGCTTCCCACAAGACATTCCAACATAGCTCCACTTGTGACCTGAATTCTCCCCAAACCAGGTCACATGTATAGGAGTCCAAGTTGGTAATGATCACCCATTGGTGTTACAAGTATATTTTACGTTATAAAACAGTTTTGTGTGTTCAAAGAAATATCCAAATACTTTACCTTGCAAGAGTTGTTTTCTTGTAGTTTAAGGTCAGGCTCTTGAGCATTTGAGAGAAACCTGTTTCCCTTTGTCACTGTAGTTAAAGTAGGTCATTGCCCAAGGGGCCTTCTCCACTGCCCCTTTAGCCTTATCCCCACCCGGAAATTAATTATTGTTTAGTGATAATCACTTCCACTCTGCTGTACCCTCCATAGGCAGAAATCACATCTGTTTTGGGTATGACCGCATCCTTTGGCAGAGGGCCTAACACATTTTAGATGCTCAACTAATATTTGTGGAATCAAAAAATCTGTGAAATGTATGCATGAATAAGTAAATGAAGGTGGTCCCCCTGCTGGAGACTAAAATTTGATCCAATTAACAGTACGCTCTCTTTACCTTCTATTCTAATGAACAGATGCTCTCATTCTTCTGAACGGCTCCCCACTCCCACCACCATTTGTTCACCAGTTGCAGTAACAATGTCCCCCTGCCTTGAGTCCTCCTCACCTTGGACTGCTGCATTTCCTGGTCTTCCTGGAAAGAAACTTTATGTCCCTGAGCACAGATACTCTGCTTGGGCTTTGCTTGCTACTGTTTCTTCTCCTGACTCCACTGTGCTGTGTTGAAAAGTATGCTGTTCTCCCTTTTCAGTGGTAGCAAAAGTTGAGGCGGTGATTCAGAGACACTAAACCTGAGTTTTTGCATATCACAGCCACTGGGGGGCAGAGCCTATGGAGTCAGACTCTGAAGAGCTAGGTATGAGGAATTGGTATTTTCTAACAAGCTCCTGTGGTGATTATGGTGATCGAGGCTTAGGAGCTACTTAGGATAGAGAAGAGCCCACCTGCATGGAATCACATGTGAGTTTGAATCTTTGCTCAGAGATAAATTCAGTGACTTTGGCCAGTTAATGAAGCTGAGTTTGTTTCCTGTTCTGTAAATGTCAGGAAGGACAACCTACTGGTTCTTACCCTACCCTCAGTCCATTTAGGAGACCAGCTTTTCATACTGACCTAAAATTCTGTTAGAGCCCAGGCCCAACATTTTCAGGTTAAGCAGATAGCTTTCCTAGGTTCAAAGTTATAAAATAAATCCATTTTCTAGACAAACAAAATTCAAATCTGAATATATCAAACGATAACTATACTTAAACATAAAATTACTGCAGAATATATGATCATCCAAGTCATTTATAATCTTTAGCTGAAAAAATAGTATTTATGCACTGTTTTGCTCCTTTCAACGTCCCTTACCTTGCTGCCACCAGGGCCTTGTCACTGGTTCTACTTCCTTAGTAGTTTCCACAGCCCGGTGTCCACAATCCCCTTCACACTCCACTGCCCTGAGGCCAGAGGACACACCAACCCAACTCCGCTGGATTCACAAGCTGATAACCAATGTCCCTGTTATAGAATCCAGTAGGAGTCCCCGCCCCCTGCTGCTGACCTGACCTACAATCCACATTAGTGTCCTTTTACAGGTGATATTCCAAATAATGCAAAGGATTTTAAGGATCATGGCAGATAGTGCCATAATTTACTTACATTAAAAGTTATCTAGATAGGCCCTGGCTGGTGTGACTTAGTGGATTGAGTGCCAGCCTGCAAACTGAAGGGTTGCTGGTTCGATTCCCAGTTGGGACACATGCCTGGGTTGCAGGCCAGGCAGGGTGCATGAGTGGCAACCACACACTGATGTTTCTCTCTCTCTTTCTTTCTCCGTGCCTTCTCTTCTCTCTAAAAATAAATAAATACAGTCTTTAAAAAGTTATCTAGATAGATATCAGTGGTGTTTTAGTCTGGCTAAATGTGAAATTTCTAGTCCTGAAGGTAGAACCGGAGCTGTTTCTCTGCCTAAGTCACATCGAATGCTACTTCCTGCTAACCCTGACCCACCGGAAGGGTAACACCTAGTATCTTTGGCACTACTCCCCCTCCTTACCTGGACATGACACAGCTGCGCCTTCACGTAGGGGCGGGGATGTAAGCAGGTACTCATCTCCAACACCAAATGAACACACTGCTCTCCCCACACAAAACTAAACAATCAACGGTTCCGTCTTTTTTGGTCCCTGGTTGCCAGCCCCTCCTCCTGGGTTAGATGCCCCTTTTCATGTCCAAACACTGGCACACTCCCTGCCTGTGTGGCAACTACATCGTTGGGTTTCCTAAGGTTTTCTAAACTCAGACGTAGGTGGCGTTTTCTTCACAGCATCTGTGGAGGCTGGTGAGTGTGTGTCAAGAGAAATTTAAAGAGATAGGGCACAAAGGCTTAGCTGGCCTGTAGGGTGAAAGTGGGAAAGAATAAAACTAAAATTGCCTTTTCATTTTCTTCCCCCTTCCAGGAAGAAGCAGTTAGATTAATTTCACTGTATATTTTCTTACCACACTTAAACCTATATCTTTGTAGTTCTCCTTAGTGTTTCATTACGATGGAAGGCACATGAAAATTACCACAGATCCAGCTGATGCCAACCATTACTCCAACATGCTTACATCATTAAAGAAAATAATGTTTACTCTGCCACTAGTTTCCAAAATATTCTTGGGGGGGTATACTACTAGATATGCCTATGCCCCCCTAAAAGTCTGTTTCCAGTGTTCGAGTGACTCTACGAAATGGTCTCTACAATCCTCCTCCCATAGAGAGGCACATTCATGTTTTAAAGACTATTCTAAATTCTGATATAAAAAATTCTATGAAACATTGCTTAACTCATTATCTTCTGACTTTATTTACGTCCCCACCCTCTTGGGAAGCACTTGTACATTATTGATTTAAAGGATCGCATTAAATATCATTTTGCACGTTTTGATTTGGAAAAGATACTAACGCTGCCCCTACCCTGTCCCCACCACTTGGATGTGTGGGTCTGGGGCCGATGACCCCTCTTCAAACATTCCCTGCAGACATTGGTAGAACGAAATTCCTTGGCTCCAATCCCTCTCATGTTGATTCTGAGGGAAGACATTGCAATTTGGTAGCAAAAATAGCTCAGGAGATGGTAAATGGTAAAAGCAGAGGGAAAGGGAGGCAGAAAATGATAAGAGATGTAGCTAAATATTTATATATACAAAAAATGAAAACATGAAAATCGTTCCTTCTGAAATACATAATTAAGCTCAAGACAGAGTAGGCAGATGGAGTCAGTAATTACAGGTTCCTAATGTATCTGAAACTCCCAGAGAATGAAAGTGTTGTTACTAATTTTGTAGCTTCACAATTTATATAGCTTGTTGCTGCAAAAACCAGGCTCTGCTCCATTAACACTTGAGGTTCCAGTTAGATCGCTTGCATTTTAAAAATAAACCTAGCAGAGCAAAGCTGCACAATTTCTGACCTACTTAGACTGTGTATGTGAAAATGTGACGTGGGCGGAGGGTATAAAGCAAGTGTTGTGATCATTTGTATTACTACTACCATCCTCATTGTTACAGGCAGTGGCATCATAGAAAAGACCCTGGTTCTGGAGCCCCATTTCATTTTGATGCATATTTATTGAGTGCCTGCTACCAGCTAGCCCCTTGGGATACATCAGTGAACAAAACAGGCTTAGGTTTCTGTCCTTGTGGAGCTTCTGCTCTGGTAGGAGTTAGGGAGGAGGGGAGACAAAAAGATAATAATAAATAAAGTGAATAAGTAAATTATATAATCTATTAGGAGATGGCAAGGGCGATTATAAAAGCAGAGTTTGTATCGGGTAAATAGATTTATCAGTAGAACAGTCAAAGCAATGCTCATAGAGGAGATGGCATGGGGGGCAGAGACTCAAGGAGTTGGCCACGTGGGTTTCTGAGGGGGCAGCACCGTTTAAGGAACGGCAGGAGGTGAGCAGGGTGGGAAAACCTAAGGCAGGAGGTCAAAGAGGTGCCACGGGAAGACAACACAGAGCTGTGCTGGTCATCCTACAGACCTTGACTTTCACTCTGAGCGAAACTGGGATTTGTTTCGGGAGTGTAGTAAATTGACTTACATTTAAATTTGGGGATGTGACCCCTATGTTCATAGCAGTGTTTTTTACAACAGCCATGATCTGAAACAGCCCAAGTGCCCATCAGCAGAGGAAGGCATAAAAACACTGTGGCGCATGTACACCATGGAGTACTACATGGCTATTAAAAAGAAAGGATATCTTACCTTTTGCAACAGCGTGAATGGACCTGGAGATTATCATGCTAAGTGAAATAAGTCGGTGAGAGAAAGACAAATGGTCTCACTCGTATGTGGATTCTAGCAAACAAAATACACAGAAGCATGAATGCAAGGAACAGACCGACAGCTGTCAGAAGGAAGGTTTGGGGGACTGGGTGGAAAAGGTGAAGGGATTAAGCACATTCAAAAGAACAGCAATCATACAAGGTATGTTCTCTGACCACAATCAGCTTACTGGAAATTAATAATAGAAAGATTCCCCAGAATAACTCCCAATAACTTGAAACTACGCTGTCCCAAATCCATAGATTAAAGAAGTCTCAGGCAAACTGGAAACATTTTAACTTAATTGAAATGAAAATGCAACATGTCATTAGGGGAAAGCAAGAGCTATGGTACTTTTTATTCTCTTTATTTCAGTCCTGATTCAAATTCTCCAAATGTTTTTTGCATTGACATCTGAACTGGACAGGCCTCCTTTGTTATCAAAATTTCTACACCTGAGTTAGGTCAACTAGGTAAGCATTCTGCTTTGAAAACAAGGCCAAGGCAGGCTTTATTTATTTTTGGAATGTATTATGTACTATAGTTTCATAAACACCTTGAACTTTCTATCGTAATCAGATGTCTCAGTATAATTATTGTATTCTCAGAGCACAAAGGTTTCTTTTTTCCTTTTCTTCTTCTTCTTTTTCTTCTTCTCCTCCTCCTCCTCCTCCTCCTCCTCCTCCTCCTCCTTCTTCTTCTTCTTCTGAGTATCATAGAATCCTACCAATTAGGAAACTGAAATCATCTCAGGACATGTGCCAATTAGGGTAAAACAAACTACAGAGAGCTGGTTCTTCCATTTCTATCCATCCTCATTCCATTAACTTCTATTATTCTCTCCGTAAACCTAACAGTAATTTCACATGGCTCAGAACATTAACTGAAATTGTTTCCTTGTTTATGTATGGCATACAAGGGCTAATTGGTAACTCTTTCCCATAACTGTTTCTTCTATTTCCTCCCACATCCCTTGTTCCTCCTAACTCACTCTTCCTTATAGGAGATGCCAGATTTAAAGAACCACAATTCATTTAAAATAGCTCTAAAGTGACCAACATATTTTCAGGTTCAAAACCTTCACTTTCTTAATTTCCTCTTCAGTCTTTAATTCTTCATGATTCTTCTATAAATTCTTTAGGAAGACTATCACCACTGCCATCATCATCCTCATTATTATCACCACTATTTCTAATTTTTATTGAGGATTCATTAAATACAGGCAACATTCCAGTGCTTGACATGCATTATTTAATTTATCTAACTTAATTTTAGAGAAAAACCTAAGGGGCAGAGAACACTGAAATTTGACTCAGTACTCTTGGCTCCATCAGCATTAGTGAGAATATCCTGAGGGATTATGGGATGAACTGAACGGCCAGTTATTTTGGAAAACTAACTTCTGAGTCAGAGTAAATATAGATCCATATTTACAAGTTGTCTTGAAGGAAGCATCCATCTCCCTGACAAGTCTCCTATTTTTGAATGTTTGCTCTCATTAAAGATTCCTATTTGTTTCATTATGAAGAAAACAAAAATGAAATGAGTATATTTAACATTTCCTTCTATTATTTTTCTTTTGGTTTTGGAAAAGCTCCTAGGGTCAACTGACACACAAAAGAAGATCTGTACTTCCAGAGAGGCAGCACCAAGATGCGCGGAGATGGGGCTGCAGGATCAGCAGCCGTCTGGGCAGGGATGAACATCAAAAGAAACGTGCCAGGGCCAAGAAGCACTAAATGCAGCCATTGTGCCAGTTGCTGGTGAGGCTTCGGTGGAAAGAACATTGAACTAAAGTCAGTAGGCGGACAGCTGGTACTCTAGCTAAGCAATTTATAGCTTTATTCTACATGAACTTGAGCAAGCCACTATCCTTCTCTAGGTCTCAGATATTATCTCCTTGAAAAGAGGTCCTTAATTGGAAGGAATTCTGATGTAGTGCCAAGGGTCCCAGTTCTGGAGTACAACCAAACTGAGATTGAGTAAGAGCTCTTCTACTTACTACTGTGTGTCTTTTGACAAGTTACAGTGTACCATAGGAGGGTATAGAACAGAATTGTTTATATAGGAGTATTTTATTTTAAGTATTTTTAAAAAGTCCTACCTTCTAAAATCATTATCAAATTTCCACTGCCTAATTTTTGGGAGTTAGGATTTCAACATTTGAATTGTTCTAATTATAGATTTCTGAGTGTCTTTTTTAAATCATAGATGGGTTGAATTTTTTCCATTTTTTTTACATTTGTTTAGATGATGATGTGTCTTTTTTCTCTTTATTCTGTTAATATGGTACATTAAGTTGATTGATTTTCTTATGTTGAATCACCCTTACACTGCTGGGATAAATCTTACTTGGGCATGATGTATAATCCTTTTCATTGCTGTTTACTTGGTTTGCTAGTGTTTGTTGAGGATTTTTCCTGTCTATATTATTAAAGGATATTGGTTTATAGTTTGTGTGTGTGCTGCATTTGCTTTTGGTTTCAGGCAAATACTGGCCACATAAAATGTGTTAGGAAGTGATCTCTTCTTTTGCATTTTTTGGAAATATTTGAATAGAACTTAGTATTACTTCTTTTTTAAGTGTTTGGTAGAATCACTAGAGAAGCCATCTTGGTCTTCAATTTTTCCATGTTGGGAGGTATTTTTTATTAATTCAATTTTCTATTTGTTGTAAGTCTGTTCAGGTGTTTTATTTCTTCTTGAGTCAGTTTTAACAATTTTTGTGTTTTTAGAATTTGCTCATTGTCCCTATATACTATCTAATTTGTGGGCATACAATTCTTGTTAGTCCTCTTTTATAATTATTTTAATTTCTGTAAAGTCAGTAGTAGTGTTCCCATTTTATTTCTGAATTTATTTACCTCTGTTCTCTATCTCTTTTTTTAAATCAATCTAAGTAAAGTTTTGCAAATTTTATTGATATTTTTCAAAGAAACAACCCTTGATTTCATTAATTCTATTGTTTTTCTGTTCTCTATTTAATTTATTATTTCTTTAATCTTTATTTCCTTCCTTCTACAGGTGACAGAGATAGCAGACATATGTCAGATGTTGGATTTAACAGAAAAGAGATTTCAAAGTAGCCATCTAAATATGTTCACAGAACTAAAGGAAAGATGATTAAAGAAGTAAACGGCCCTGGCTGGTGTAGCTCAGTGGATTGAGTGTGGCCTGTGAACCAAAAGATCGCGGTTCAATTCCCAGTCAGGGCACATGCCTGGGTTGCAGGCCAGTTCCCGGCAAGGGATGCATGAGAGGCAACCATACATTGATATTTCGCTCCCTCTCTCTCTCCTTCCCTTCCCCTCTAAAGATAAATAAAATGTTTAAAAGATTTTTTAAAAAGTTAAAAAAAAGAAGTAAATGAAGGTATGATAGCAAGGTCATAGCAGATAGAAAATATCAGTAAAGTCACAGAAATTATTTTAAAAATAAATGGAAATTTTGGAGTTAAAAGGTACAATAATTCAAATAAAAAACTTCATTAGCGGTCCTCAACATTAACTTGAACTGACAGTAGAACGAATAAATAGACTTGAAGATAGATTGTTAAAGAGTATGTAACCTAAAGAACAGAGGGAAAAAAGAATGACAACAAATGAATGGAGCTCTGAGAATTCTAGGGCACCCTTAATCATGCCAAAGCACATGATGGGAATAAGAGAAGAAGCAAGAGAGAGAGAATGAGAAAAAATATTCAAGAAATGTAATTGAAAAGTTTCCCAAATTATTTAAAAGAAATAGCATATACACTCTAGAAACTCAATGAACTTCAAATAGAATAAAGGACACATCAGAGTAAACCTGCTGAAAGTCAAAGACAAGGAATGATCTTGAAAGCAGCAAGAGCAAAATAATGCATTATTTACAAGTGAACTCAAATAAACTAACAGCTGACTTCTCAGATAAAACAATGGTGTTCAAGTCATTGAAAATTAGCACCAATCTTTACTTACATTTTCAAAAAATTACAAAAAAATTAAGTTTACATCAAAAGTATTATCCTCTCTCTTTTATATTCTCACACTTCTTAAGTACTCTAAAACTTCCTACTCTTTACATATTTCACTTTTCAGAAAAACTTTCTGTAAGGAAAAAATTTTCTATAAAGAGGCCTACCTACCTCTTCTCTTCTAGTTCTTTCTTTTATATTTTTTTAATTACTACTTCTCAAGGGTTGTCTGTACCAATTTCAAAACTCAACTCACAGAAATGATGAGAACTCTCTTTAGGGGATAGGATAGTACTGGATGTAAGCAGGTAAATAGCATGTTCTCTTTACTAACAAAGGTGGACTACGGGAGTGCCTAGGACCATTAAAAAGTAGTTCAAGTTAATCTGTGGGACCCGTCTAAGTCAGGGGTCATATGGGCCTTCACTCTGGAAGAGATGTTTAAGCCAACATATGATGGATGAAGAACAGGAAAGAGCATGCCAAGCAAAGAGGCTTATTTACACAAATACCCATAGGTGGGAATGAGATGATGAATTTGAGAAGCAGGAAAAAAAGAACTTTGTTGGTTGAATAGCAATGAGTGAAGTTTAAAATGGCTGAGGTAAGGTTTGTGGTACAGGCGGGGACCAGAACATGTTATACTTTGTACTCCATATTGTGATGTTTTTTCTCTATTTTCCTTTTCATAGCTGGACATCAATGACTCTCTTTCAATCATAAGTAATTAACCTGTTTTCATAAATCACCTTAGGAGGGTCCACTGAAGTGCAATATCTTAATTCAGGAGGTTGTAACAGAATGTTGTGTTATTATTTTTAAGCATAGACAGAAATTGGAAAAGTTTACATGGCACTTCTTATAAATCCTAGAAGGATGAGTAATGAGGTAGATGAGGCTCATTGATGTAGCAGAAATATTTGCATGTAATTAGTCTTTTGATGCCTTAAAAACCAATTCTTCTCTTCAGAAAACTTCAAAGTTGATTTTGAATTTTTTCAGAAAAAAATATTTTGTTAAATTTCAAACAAAGGCGTGTGTTGAAGACGTTTTACTAGTGTCATTTGGCTCACCTAGAAGGCTTTAAATGCATATGCAGAATCTCCTAGATTCTCCATTTTTGCCCTGGCCAGGTAACTCAGGTGATTAGAGCATTGTCCCCATACACCAGCTTGCAGGTTCAGTTCCTGGTCCAGGGCATGTATAAGAATCAGCCAATGAATGCATAAACAAGTGGAACAACAAATTGACCTCTCTCCCTTCTCTCTCTCTCTCTCACAAATCAGTTAATAAAAACTTTTTTTTTAAAGAGAGAGGTAAAAATCAAATAAACAAACAGGATCTGTCACCTGATTTAAAGAAGTTTTTGTGTATCTGCCCCCTTCTGCCACCCAGCATTTTTATTTTCTCTACTTTGACAATCTTCTCTATCATGATTATATCCAGTGCTACATACAGGGAATAAGAAAGGGGAATGAGGATGTAGAATTGTGACAAATTACCAAATTACATTGTCCTGGCAGCTTAAACCCATTCCCCAACCAAAAGGTGATAGGTATGTGATTGTGTAAGGGGGGAGGGACAACAATGTTAGCATGAGTACATGGGATTTTGTGCACATTAGTGTATTGAATTATTTTGGTATTTTCATGAGTTTGCATTTGAGTCAGCGTGAGAGATGTGAATATGTGTGAGAACTATATTTGTATCTACATATCTTTAAAATGGAATCATAAAACAATGAACTGAGGCTGCTCTGCTGTATAGATTGCAAGCCCCCTTTTCCTTGGATGTTTGCCTGTGAGAAGCCTGTGAAACGGACACTAAATGACTTGTGTTTATTTTCTGTTCTATAAAACTCTCCTTGAGTCGACATGAAATCAGGCCATTCCCCATGGCACATACATGTTCTCAAGTCACACCCCCTTGAGATCACACATTAGTCTCCGTGTTGATAACATCCTTCCTCACCCCCAGCTCTGTTTTTGTTCATTGTGTTCCCTGGTACTCATCTTCTAGGAACCGACTCACATAACAACCTCGTGCATCCTGCCCTCAGCCTCCCTTCACCAGAGCTGAACCACCTCCCTCTGTCTCAGCTGTGTCTTTGTAATACCTGGTGTGCACGGCCACTGCAGTCCTTATTACAGCACAGTACGTCTGTGTTCATCTTTGTGCACCCCGAAGAGACCGTGACATCTGTGAGATCAGGCATCACACCTTATCTATCTTTGAGTTATCAGCATTGTCATGATTGTGACCTCCATTTCTCCCAGGACTCCAAGAGAGAAACCTTGTACCAGACATGTGTTTCTGATGCTTTGACACCAAGAGCTTTGCTGACTCCGGAAGGGCTGCCCCACCCAGGTCTCATGATTTCCTAAACATAGTAAGAGAATCACTTGCCAGCATGCCTTTCAGATGCAAACCAACCAGTCCAGAGCACAGACTCCCAGCCACCTCCTTTATTAAGCTGCTGTACTCAGGGCTACTGCACACACACCCCCATTAATCATCCCAACTCCAGGCATTGGATACCTAGGAGCAAGGCCTGTGCCCCAGAGCCCACTGGAATTACTCCAACTGCCGGGTGCTAAACCTTCTGACCCTGCCTTGCCCACTCCTTCCCAGGGAAACTGCATTTAAGCCTCTTGTCTACATTTGCTGCTCACTCCCTCTGCCTGCTGACTGAGACTGGTGCCCCTTCCTCTGGGAATCTGTGAGGATAACAAGCTATTTTTTTCCATAGTAGTTTGTCTACTGATCTGTTGGACTCGCCATACCTGAATAGTAATAAAATCTACGTTTTAAAACAGACCCTTGTATGAAATCATTAAAGTAAAAATAAAAAAGCAATTGGATTCAATATCTCTTGAGAAACTAGTTCTGTAACCGATAAGAATTCAACATTGAAATCTACCCGGTAGAGATTCCAGGAAACTCTGGCCATAAGCAGCTAAGACCACCAAAATGGAGTAAGAGAAATTAGAAATAGGACCCTCTTTAGAGTAAAAGAATAAAAAAATATTCTCAAAGAGAGCTGAAGAAGGAGGATCTGTGATGAGCACCCCAGATGAAAGACGCATCTGTGTCCTGCGGGGCAAGACCTCCTGAGCTGAGGCTTCAGTGTGTAGTTGTGAGGCCGAGGACAACACTCTTCCGTCCTCCGAGTCGCACTTTCCTCATCTGGAAGGGAGGTGGGATCCCACAGGCAGCTGCTGTCTGGAGCTCTACTGACAAGTCACTCAAGTCTTGATTCTCAACCAGTTTAACTTCTTTTTTTAAAATCTCAGATAGTGCCACTAGGTGTCAGCAGGACTTAAATAATATTTCTTTGCCTGGGTTTTCTGCTTGTCAAAGGACACATCATGAATAGGAATCATTTTGGAGAATGAGAACACCACCACTGTCACTGTCATAAAAACACCAAGAAAATGACGTTTGAAGCACACAGGAATTAAACAACTTCTAATGCATTAGAGTCAGCTTAGTGCTACCTCAGCAAACTGTTCAATGATAGTAAGGATTTGTTTAACTTGCTTCCCAATGAAATACATCAGCAAATATCTAAACTTTTACTATTTATAGATTAAAGGTCTTAATACTATGAACCCCAGGCACACGTACAAAACTACTTTGTCAGTGTTCCCATTTGGATGTCTAATAATGCAATACCTCACACATTCACACAAGACTCAATTTCCCTCCTCCATACCTGACACTTCCCAACCCAATCTTTTGCCATCTCAGAAAATGAAAGCAATATGCCCCTCACTACCTAATCTGAACATCTAGGGGCCATCATTTGTTTCTCTCTTGTCTTCCTACGCCACACGCAATCCACCAGAAATGCTTTGACTCTACCCCCAAAACACATTGCAAAAGTTTCCCTGTGCTTCCATCTGCACTGATTGCTACCATCGGCCACCCAAGCCATCATTACCTCTCACCGGGAGGGTTTCAGATGCCACCAGCCTGGAAGCCCTACTTCTCTCTTTGCCCCTACAACCTATGCTGCATACGTTACCACCCAGAGCAGTACTTTAAAATACAATACCGATGATGTCAATCTCTTACTTAACACCTTCTCAAAAATGCTCCAGCAAGATTTCTCCTACCCCTTCTCTCTCTCTCTCTCTCTCTCTCTCTCACACACACACACACACACACACACACACACACACACACACGCCGATCACTCCTGCCTTAGAGCTTTGGATCAATGCTTCCCCCTGCCCAGAATGCTCTGTCCATGGCTGGCATGCCCTCACATTCAGACCTCAGCTCCTCCAGGCCTCAGCCAGCCAGTCCATCTCCAGGGCCAACATCCACTTTCTATCGTGATAACCTAACTTGTTCCCACCTTTCCACTTACCAGTCTCCAAATGATTGGGTGTGTTCACCTGTTTACTTGTTTATTGTCTTAATGTCATAAGAACGCGTCACACAGGCCAGGAATATGTTAGTTATTCACTGTAGTATATATACCTCATGTCTACCAGAATATCGCGAGTACTCATTAGATATATTATACTGACTAAGCCAGCGAATTATGGACAGGACTGACATTGAGAAATGGATCACGGTATTGACCTTGAGTCTTCATTGTGTTCAATCATTGAGGGTAACTCATTTTCCCTGGGAAAATGCTCTACCACAAACAAGTAGCATTTTTAGCGTTGAGTACATTTTCTCTCTCAATAACCTCTTAACAACAAAATTGTGTTGTGTATAACCTCTTCACAATGACAACCACAGGTAATATGGAATACATACTTGGGGCAAAGTTCTGGACTAAATACTACGTTTACGGCTTATTAGTTAATAAGCTGTAATACCCCTATAATCAGGGTGCATATTGTCATTTTCTTAAACAGCGTAGTCAGTGAGGTAATGAGAGCAAGCATTGCTGCCCAGTCTGCCCGGGTCTGACCACAAGCATGTGCTGGAACCAGGACCTCAGCCCCCACTGTCCCACCCAGAGGCTGCCCGCTTCATTGCTTCGTTATCTCATTCTATATATTAGTTGTCAGTGGCTGCTGTAACAAATTACTACAAACTTACAGGATTAAACTAATACAAACTTATTCTCTCACAGTTCTGGAAATCGGAAGTCTGAAACAGTTTCACTGGGTTAAGTCAAGGTGTGGGCAGAGCGGGTTCCTTCTGGAGGCTCGGAGGGAAGAAGTTGTCCCCTTGCCTTGCTGCATTCTCAGTGGCCACCTGCGCTGTTTGGCTGTGGCTCCAAAGTGCATCTCTCAGTCTCTGCCTCTTTCATCACATCACTTTCTCTTCTGACCTTGATCCTCCTGTGTCCCTCTTAGACAGGCCCTAGTGACACCACCAGGCCAGCCTGGAAAATCCAGCGTCATCTCTCCATCGCAAGATCCTTAATTTAATCACTTCTGCAAAGTCTCTTTTTCAATAAAAAATGACTTGCACAGGTCCCAGACATTAGGTCATGGATATAATAAGGGGGCGCAACCTCCCACAGTTTTCATGCTAGTTAGTGGGTAGAAGAAGATACCAAGCTGACTCACTGAGTACCTGAGTGATTTGTCTTCACACACCAGCCTCTCTCTCTATGCAATTCAAGCTATTGCTTTAGCAAAATTCAGAATGCAGTCATCATGGACCTTTGGCATCCCTCACCAGTAATTGATGCTGAAAATGCTTATAGTCTACTATATATTGCTAATGAACATGCCTGCAAGGTATTGAAGCCTGACAGTATTAAATACAAATATTTAGGACTAAGTCTTAATAATAGACTTTCTTCCTACCTGTTACCTGCTTCAGTTTAAGATTCCTATTTAATAATCCCTCTGACATACTAGAAGTAATTTTTTATTTAAAATTGGAGAATCCTTTTTACAAGGTTCAAAAACCCTTGCCTAGTTCAGGTGTGGCCTCAATGAGTTAACTTGAAAGAGAACTGGTGTTGGATTTCATTAAACCGGTTTCTAGAGGCTAGTTACAGAAAATGAACACTGATACTGGCAAGCAAAAAGATACATTGTAAAGTGCCCAATAGCATCTATAAATAAATTTCCAATTCACTTAGAATTTAAACAGTGCAGAGTAAGATCTGAACACATCGGCAGGGCTGTAAAATGATGCCTTTACTTTCCTGCCCTTCTAACCTCTCAATTACCAAGGCTTCCCCAAAGAGGGTCTGTGGCAGAGCATCATTCCCAAGCTGCTGCTCTCAGCGTGTCTGTCAATCCAGGGCTTCCATTGCAACTCTTCTCTCTTCACATCTCTGGGGGCAAAACAACTTTCCAAGTCCAAAGTGGTTCTGTAAGAGGAATAGCTTAAGTACAGGACCATTTGCAATCAAGGTCAAGTGATCTCTTATGGCATGCTTTTAAAAGCCACTACAACTGAGAGTTTCAATTCATTTCCCTTTTGAAAAGAGATGAAAGGAGATACTACTACTAAGAGAAAAGGTCATTTTTTGCCGTAAAGGGACATTTTCCAAATTGTTTTTGGCAGAGATCATTTAGTAAGAAATACAAAGAAAACTGTTGCACACATCGCTGGAAAATATTTTATTCTACGTTCCCTCTCAGGAGATTGAACCAGCAGAGTAGCACAACAAAGGCTCTGACAAGTCCTGCAGTAAGGAAGCACCCTTAGCATCATTTAACCCGGCATGCGGACCACTGGCTTCCTCGTGTGCGTATGCCCATCCCCATCCTGTAGAAGAGCACACTGTGGCAACTGCTATATGAAACCCTGCTTTAAAGTGCTTTTCATACAGGAGGTGGCTCATGTGCCACAGAACTGGTGGGGTGAACAGAATGATGCCTTTGGGATGGGACTCAGGGATACTGATCTGAGAATTCGGAAACTAAGGAAGTTATTAGAATAGAGCAAAACTAGATCGGATGAGATTCTAATGAGTAAAGTAGATGCTTCCTGAGAGCAAAAGTAGTATTTCTTCTCTAATTTTTAAAATGTATAAAATGTATCCGCTAATTCTATTTAAAAAAAAAAAAAAAAAAAAAAACACTAGATATTTACACCAAAACGTCTGAACGACAATTTGCAATGATAGTAAGTTGTATGCAGCGCGGGATTCCTGGTTCTTTAATGACTGTATTGGGACATTTGGCAGGAAATTAGATAGACTCTCTTAAATTTATGGTTTAAAAAAACTAAAAGTAAAGTCTCTGGAAATGGAGTCCGTGGGCCCCAGTTCTAGTTCTACCAGTTATCACTAAGGTGGCCTCAGACAAAGAACTTACTCACGCCTACAACTTCCTTATTTATAAAGTGGAACACTAAGGGCATATATACTTTCAGAGTGTTCTGAGAATTTAAAAAACGTGAAAAAAAAAAATGAGAACACAGAGTAGTGGGGATACTCATCAAATGTTAACTATCCCCTTTGCCCAGACAAGTGAGATCCCTGTGCTAAAGCCGGTGCACGGACCTTTGTCCGTTCTGCCTTGAACCGTTTCCTTCTCGCAGGGCAGGAGGCTCAGGGCTCTGAGGACGCTGCCCACAAAGACCTGTTCTCCCCGCCTCAAACCACACTCTTGATGCCTGAGCACCCAGAATTCCTTGTCCAAATGAAGTGATTGCTAAAGAATATTTTGTGGAACACTAGTCTTGTGAAATACTCTTTGAGGGAGCTCCACGGCCATAAAGTTAGAAAACATTGTACATTATATACATTTCCTTAGAAAGTGCACATGCTGTAAATAACCCATATTACCCTTATCTAACCCTAACTTTACCAAGTTTATTTGAATATAAAAATTTCTCTCTCCCACCTACCCTGGTAGGAACCATAAATACCCATTAGAACTAGTGTGGAAAGTAATTTGGAAAAGGATGATACGGTAGAATGAATACAGACTTTAGCGTCTGACCAACTTAGATTTAATTTTTGGCTCTGCTGCTAAAAGAAACCATTCCTCCCAGCAATGCAATAAATACCACCTCTGCTAATGTCCACACAAAAACCACATTCTCCACACAAAAACCAGAACACAAATCTGCATAGCAGCTTTACTTATATAGCCACAAGCAGGAAGCCTACTCAGATGTCCTCCAATAGATGAATGGATGACCAAACTATGGTACATCCATATAGCAGAGTGTTCAGCGGTAATAAGAAATGACCTGGTGAGCCATGAAAAGACATGGAGGAACCATTAAATGCATGTTAAGTGAAAGAAGTCAGTCTGTAAAGGTTACATGATGCATGATCCCAACTATAAGGCATTTTGGAAAAGGAAAACTATACAGAAAATTAAAGTATCAGCGGTTGTCAGAAGTTTCAGGTGGAGGAAGGGAAGGTATGAATCAATGAAGCGCTGAAAGTCATTAGTGGGGTGAAACTATTCTGTCTGGTACTGTGATGGTAGATGATGCATGACATTATGCGTTTGTCTAAACCAGCCATCTTCAGCCTTTTGCATCTCATGACACACATGAACTAATTACTAAAATTCTGTGGCACACCAGGAAATATATTTTTTTGCTGATCTGACAAAAATAGATATAATTTTTATTCACTCACACCAGATGGCTATTGTTACGTCAGCTGCTGTCATTTTTTACTTGAAAGTCTAAGGGGAAAGAGGTCGGAGCCCCTGACTAATTCTTCAGGTATTGCATGTTTTAAACATACTTGTGGCGCACTGGTTGAAAATCACTGGTATAAACCCATGGAAATGTACAAAACAAGAGTAAACATTAATGTAAAACAAACACTTTATTTAATGATAATATTAGGTCCTTAATTGTACCTAATGTGAGAAATTAATAAGTTAACAATAAGGGAATTTGTGTTTGCCTGGGGAATGGGGATTGGGTATGGCGATAGGGTGGGTACGTGGATATCTCTGAACTATCTGCTCAGTTTTTCTGTGATTCTAAAACTGTACAAAAGTAAAGTTTACTAATTATTGAATGAGAATAAATAATACTTTAAAACACAAAAATGAGGAAATTGATACCTAATTTATTCAGCTGCCCAGATGAATGAACACAAGTATATAGTATGTACATACTCTAACAATTTAGATTTGTAGAAGCCCCATTGAATCTATCCATCTCATTCAGAACTTATTTCCTGGATTCAGATTATAAACCGTATTTTCAATTTCTGCTTAATTAAGATTTTCCCCAAAGACAAAATCTCACGTAATGGAGTGTAACAAAATCAAGCCCAAATGTTTCCTCTCATCTTGAGATCTGCAGGGAGATTAAAAAAAAAAAAAAGATTCCTAACAAAGATCAAGAACGAGGTGGGAGAATAAATAACTGAAGGGGTTGGCATATGTTGATAACAGAGGGGAGTGTGATGGAATCAAAGGACAGTTTGTTACTGCCTAGAAACTGGGCTCATCCTTATCCACTCTGATGAGCAGATTTCAGAAGTGGAACAAATTCATAGACGAGGTTTGCATGCAGGTGCTGTAATCTATCTCCCGAGAGCAAATCACCGTGCTTTCCTTTTATACAGCCAGCTGTGTAGTCGTGCTGATCCTTATCATGAAAAGCTAAGCACTGAGGGACTGGAATGCCCATACAAAAGAAATCTACCATTCCTCTTAAGAGAAATCAATGAAATCTGACTATATTAGTTTTCTATTGTTTTGTAATAATTTCCTCCAAACTTAGCAGCTTACAATTATACCCATTTAACAACACTACAGTTTCACAGGTCAGAGTCTGATAGGCTCAGCTTGTTTCTGTGCCTTAAGTCTCTCAAAGCCCCCATCAAGATGTCTGCAGAGCTGTGATCCTTTCTGGAGGCTCTAGGAGACAATCCACTTCCAGCATCATTGAAGTTGTGGGCAGAATTCAGCTCCCTGCAGTTGTACAGCTGAGGGCCCGTTCCCTTGCTGACTGTCATGGGGGCAGGAGGGGCAGTTCTCTTATTCTGAGAGATGCCTGACTTCTTTGTCTTTGAAGTCAGTATTGGTTGTGTTGCAGGAGAAAATGCGCTCTTGCTCTGTCTCAAGAAAAGATTTTCAAGAGCATACACATGAGAGAGGTTTAGGCATAGTGGCAAGGTTTATTGGAGTGAAAAGAAATAATACACCCTCCCGGATGTAGAGAGCAGGCAAGCTCTAGTAGCTACTGCGCAGAAGCCCTTGCTAGTCCTCCCTATATTTTCTTGGTTACAGAGCAAGCATGCTGTCTTTCACACTTGCTTCCTGGGTTTTCCTGAGGCTGTGCCGGGCCCTCCCCCATCCAATCCCTTTCCTGGATCTTCCAGTGTTTCATGTTCTTATCCTATTGGATTTTTTTCCCAGGCTAGACCGCCAACCCCCTCTTATGGTTGCCATTTTGCTCTACTGCGCATGCCTCAAAGCTCTGCTAGCTTCATGCTCTGGCTTCTACTTTGCGTGCACACAGACACCCCCCCACCCCTTTCCACACCCCCTCACCCTCCCCGTGTCATCTGGGTAAGAGGCCGGTTGTTCTGGGAGGTTGGAAAGCTGGTGTTTCCTGCCTGCTCCAGAATAAGCCTCTTTGGCAGCAAATGCGGTTGTCCTCTATGGTGTCTGTGAAGCTGTAGCTTCCTAGTTCATCAAGCTTAGCCCATCTTGCTCCCTTCTATTTTGATAATATCTAACCAGCTTCCTATGCTAACAGTGGGTTAAGTGCCTCTCATGCTCTGCATCTTTCATCCTTCATTTTTCTACTTCCTCTCTCTCCCTGAGTCTTTTGCCGTCCTCTTCCACTTGTAAGGGTCTGTTTGATTTCAGTGGGCCAAACCGCATAGTGAAGTATAATCTCCCTATTTTAAGGTTAGCTGAGTATCAGCCTTAAAATTCATAGGTATTATATCAAGGGGCAAAGCATTAGGAGGCCAAAACCCTGCCTACCACACCAATTGTACTTTATATTTAAAACCTGGGACTGGAGCTTAAGTACACACTGCTTATAATCTAATGAATTGACATTGGCCTTTTCAGTTAGCACACACATCACTGTTGTGGACAATCTGTTGGTTAAAGAAAGAAAAATTTGTTACAAAGTGGTATTTGCTGAAGGGTGCCCAGTTCCTTAGAAGAAATAAAACCAAAAAGTTTCATTATAATGTAGCAGTTACTTGGGAGAGACAGATCTCATCAAGGGTACTGTCCTGGGGACCCTCCTGCCCAGGCGTGCTCCCCTCACCCAGTGCACACCCATTTTCCTCTGTGCTTTCAAATCACTGGCTGCTTGGTGTAAGGAGTTGCACCAGCAGACATTCTCTGCTTTGAAATTCTTTGAATCCTTGGGAACAAATGATCCACAGGTCCATACAATGAATAGAAACCTATAAAGAGACAGCACTCAAGTATAAACTCAATTACCTACAAACAAACAAACAAAATGCCCATGGGAATCCAGGGAAGTTAAGAAAGTTAATAGGGAGAAATATCCTGGATGATCTGCTATTTTTTCTGAGACATATCATCTTAATTTTTAATGCTTGGTTTTCTCATTGCTGATGAGAACTTGAGATTCTAAAGTTCTTTAGCTTTCTTGTAGTGCTATGATTATAGTATTCAATATCTTTTTAAAAATATTTTATTTATTTATTTTTAGAGAGGGGAAGAGAGAAAGAGAAGGAGAGAAACATCAATCTGTGGTTGCATCTTTTGTGCCCCCTACTGGGGACCTGGCCAGCAACCCAGACATGTGTCCTGACTGGGAATCGAACAGGCAACCCTTTGGTTCTCAGGCTGGAGCTCAATCTACTGAGCCACACCAGTTAGGGCAGTATTCAATATCTTGACAATAGCCCTTTTATTGTTTATCTCCCTTTAGAGCTTAAAGTTAACATGTTGAAGGACTATTAATCAGGCACTTCCTTGTGCAGTGATTATGCTGGGGCTGTGAGGAAAATAAAGTTATCTAGCCAGCCCTAAAATGCCTCAGATTAAAAAAAGGAAAAGGGTAATGAGAAAAGGTAGTAACTCGATGATTACATTACAAAGAAATATATTGGGTTGAAATGTCAGGAAGGAGTGATTTGAGATGGTTATGCAAATAGCTGTTTATATCCACCTAAATCCAACAAAGTCACCATAGAAAAGTCACTGCAAGAACAGTTATGAATAGAGAGACTAAAACCTAATTTCACTGCAGGAAGTTTCCGAACCTCTCTGAAAAGATTTGACCTCCCATACCTTCTTTGGAGATGCACTGCACTCTTGAAGAGCAATGGGCTTACTGTGTGAATTGAACCATTCTGTGCAGGCATGTGTACCCAGCCAATGTGCCTTAAAATGAGCACCATAGCGGTGGGTGCAAATCAAATCTATAACCAGGTGGACCTTGTAGCCACAGAACATTCAAAATCGTGATATGTGAATTATGAGCATTATTCTCTTTATACTTAGTTTAAAATGTTAACAAACATAAATGTAGCTAGTAATACTGCAAATTCTTAAGTCTTCTCCTTATAAAAGAAAAGCATTCTCATGCTATGCTCTAAAGCACCAGAAGAAGGCAGAAGATGCACGTGGTTGGAAATACCCAACAGCTCTGGATTCTGTTATGTAAAGTAGCCTTTAGACAGCATCTGAAACTTTGCTGAACCTAAATGGGATGTTCTGTCTTCATTCAGAATTTTCCCTAACAAAATAATGAAAACATATAGGTAGGTTTCAATTTTACTATACAGTGACGATTCTGAATCCTGATTATTCTATATCGAGGAATACTATCTATTAATTTTTGCTTATAAAGCTACATATCAAATATATTTTAAGCATTTATGTGAATGGTGAACATTCTAAGTGCTTTATTCTCATTTCCCTAGGAGTCCCACCCTATTTTCCTTCCATTTGATGCTCAGTAGCAAAGGTTTTCTTGTTCATCCTCCCCGCTAGATCTTTCTGTCAGGGACTACATCATGTCCTATTGTATTTTTAGCATATTGGCACAGTGTCTGGCCATCGTAGAATCTTAATAAATTCTGAGTCAGTTCCCTGCTTCGCTATTTAAATAATAACAAGTGAATCTTGAGAAGTAAAGTCAGACAGTGTCTTGGGACCTATTGAATTTTGGGGGATGTTTTAGGAACAAGAAAATTTCCACTAGCATAGTTTCTTGCTGGACCCTAATGTCACATTAAAAAGGCTGGCCAGACTCTGTTAGGAGCCCTCTAACAAATACCCACCCTTAAATTAAGCACAAGCACACAGATTGTGTCTGTAAACAATTTGGTTGATTTAAAAGTAAAAGTGATTATCCAATTAAAATGAAAAAGGGAAGACTGAATTTAGAATTCACTTGCTCCTAATCAGTAAGAGAAAAAAAAAAAAAAAAAAAACTGTGGTGTTAAGGAACAGGTGTTGAGAGAGGAGGGATGTGGTGGGGAGAGAGAAGATATACTTATTTAATGAGGACCTCAGGCTCCAAAGTACCTATCAGAAAGAATTGAAAGCATCTTATAGCCTTATTGATATTACCTCCAATTTTGTAAGGCTCCTCTCCTGGGAAATGTACAGGTGCCACAAGTAGTCAGGGGTATCATAATTCCCTTTAAGTCATTTTTTTCTGCTAATGTAAAATTTTGATCAGCAGTTCTATTTCACCACACGAAGATAAGCCAAGGGATAATTTCTAACCACAATGGACTTGAGTGACCTCTGATTTTGCTTGTTGGTTACTGTTACGGACTAAATTACATCCCTCCCTATTCCGATATGGAAGGCCTAAACCCCACTGTGACTATATTTGGAGATCAGACTTTTTGGGGAGGTAATTAAGGTTAATTGAGGCCCAATCAAATAGGATTGGCAGGATTGGCCTCATAAGGAGAGAGAGAAACATCAGAGATTACCCTCTCTCTCCACAAGTGTACAAAGAAAACGCCCTGTGGCAACAGAAAGAAAAGGTGGCCATCCGCAAGCCAAGAAGAGAAGACTTACTGAAAATCAGCTTCGCTGGCTCCTTGATCTAGGACTTTGAGCCTCCAAACCTGTGCAAAAATTAATTTTTGTTTCATAAGCCCTTCTGTCTGTGGTATTCTTTTATGGCAGCCTGAATCAACAAATACATAGATCTTTGTAGTAGCAAAAAACCCAGTTCAGTGAGCAAATTGTGTGATCAGCTGTATCTTCTTGGGCAAAATAATTCAATGTGACTGGTCTCTTTCTGCCTCATTTCATAGGCTGGGATCAGATAGATGCTGCCAGGACTTCCTTATTTGCTTCGGTCAGCACTGGGACCAGAGAGTAACTGGGAGTTAAGAGTAAAACCCGAGAACATAAGAAAAGGGCCATTCTCGGCCTCCATGCTTGATATGTAAATCCTAACATGTCCATGGAAACAAAATGGCATTCTCTACAGGTTGTTGGGTCCCCAGGTAACATACAGCTAAAATCTGAAATCACGACCATAGTCTCAAATGCTGAAAACCTAGAAGAGAGGCCCAGATGATGTTTTAGACATGTGAACACGCACAGCTGAAAAGCTGCAGCTGGACCTAGCAGAGTTTCCTAGTTAACTGGAGGAGACACTATGGAAGCCACGGGAACATTTTCTCTCAAATAGGCAAGACAAACAGGCCAACGCAGACCTCTTCAATCCAGGTCTTTCCCTAGAGGTCTGTGTCAGTTTCCAAGGCAGAATTTTAAGATTGGATGCAAGAATGCATCCAGACCCCTCTTACCATACCAGCCATATGAGAGAAGACGGAACAAGAGTTTGTCACTCCAAAAAAGAAGTGTCAAATGAAGAATCAGGTGGATGATTCTTCATGGTCATAAACAAGACTTTTGCTTTCTTTCACATCACATTGTGCATGGAAGGCTTAATGTTTTTATCACTGTGACATAATTTTAGCATACCTTTTTGTCTTGGACGTGAGTGGTTAGGACTTAACACAGATTAGAGTACACGAAAATTGTACACTTGTAAAGTAGTAACACTGCAATTTAAGTGGCTCGGCTACCCCCATGTGCCACACATTGTGCTCACCATTTGACACGTGGTATCTCATACAAACTTTAAAGAAGTCTGTGATGTTGTTGTTATCTGCTATTTTTGCATCCTAATATCCATTCATTCTGACCCTCTTTAATAAGCCTCAATTTCCTTGTGGGGAGCCATCCCTTCTCCACTTTGCTAATTAACTGTGGGTTGAGTGTAGAGGTGAAGAACGTAACAAGCCTGAGCCAATCAGCAGCTCAAAGACAAATGTGAATGACAATAATATTTTCCACGAAATTTCTCTGGAAAATAATTCCTAATTTTTTGTACTGGGATGTATCCGTGGGGGTTGTTGGTTTTGGTATCTTAATAGAACAAACTGCTTAAAATGGACCTCTCCCTAAAAAAAAATGTAAAGAGAAGGTGAAACTATAAAATAAGGATAGAAGTTAGACCTGAGTGTTACTGTTTGAATCTATCATGGGTCAAGCTTCATTTGTAGTTGATGCCCATTTTTGATCTGTTCAGTTATATGTATATTTAAAAAATGTATTTTGGCTTAAGATACTTTTCTGGCATTTTTAATGGCATTCTCACTATTGCATTTCATATTGTGCAGGAGTCCCTGAATCTTAGAGGAATTAAGTGATTTGACACAAACCAAAACTATTAACAACAACAAAAAAAATGCAAAGCCTCATCACCAAACATTTGGAGATTTTGAGTGCAAAATTCTACAGGTCTGAGCTGAAGATAATTTACTGGCAACTGGTTCAGAGAATTCATCAAAAGAACCTCCCTGATGGATGCTGGTCTGACATTTCCCCTTGCTGATTTTCACTCAGTAATTCATGTCAGAATAGGATTTCATCCCAGGTCTGACCAACTCCATGGCCTGCACCCTGCTGTATGTTTTCATGCATCAGAAACAATAAAGAATAACACTCTATATTTCATGGAGAACCTGATTATTTCTCAGAACAGACCAGGTAAGAACAGGTGAAACATGGAGGGAAAGGTTGGAAGCATTCTATGACTATGCTTGTGGGCCTGAAAAAAACAAGCTGTCCTCAGGAGCACATGACATAGATTCTCCTTTCCTAAGCCACTAGGAAACATTGGATGGGCTTGGGAAGTCAAAGAAACTGGGCCTTTGTCAGAGATGGTGGAAAGGATACGGCCAATGATATCGTTTGGGGTATATACATGTATTCCTAAACTATTTTTCCTCCAAAATATGTTCCTCGCATTAATAATAGCAGTACTATCAGAGATGCCTTGTGAACACATTCTTGGTTGTAACCAACAGAAACTTGACTCCGGTAAAGAAGAAGAGGACTGTGTTGAAAGGATCAAGGTTAGCTCCTAAGTGCACAGTAGGCTGAGCATCTACCTTGGTTATTGGCAAGATCCAGGGCAGCTCAGAGCACAGCAGAAGGCGGGTTAGAGAGAAGCTGCTGCCTGAAACCAGACACCAATTCCCACTAGCTGCCGTGCACTGGTCATGAGTTGTCACCACTCTGGAGGTGAATTCTAAACTGTCCCTCTGCTTTCTTTGATCATTGGTTTCAGATTAAAGTCCATTCTCTTTTATTAGAAAATAAAAGAGATTAGTGAAAGTCACAGAACTTCTGTACTTGAGATTCTAAAGGAATTTCGAGGAGAGGTCAAGGAACAAAAGTCCAAAGGCCAGATATCATGATGAGTAAATGATGCCTGTTCCCAGGATGGTGTAGGAGAGATTCAGGCCCACAGGCACACTTGTGCATTCCTTAGCTGCATCATGGATGTCTCAAGTCCAGGCTTACAAGCCTTTCCCTGGAACACTGTCCTTCTTCTGCTCTTTCTGGCTGATTTCTTCTCATCTTCTAGGAATCATTTGAAAAAGCCCTTCATCTTGAAAGACTTTCTTTGACATCCCTTGCAACCCTTTTCTCCACCAACTGAATCAGGGGTCACTGTTATGCACTTCCTAATACCTTTTAGGTTTGACTTTCAGGTGTAGCACTTCAGTCTCTGCCTCTGTAGTCACTTGGCAAACTCCTTGTGTGTGTCTGTCACTGTTTTCCCTTCTAACATGGACACTAGTCATATTGAATTGGAACCCACTCTAACAACCTCATCTTGACTTGACTACATCTTCTAAGACCCTATTTCCAAATCAGGTCATATGCATGGGTACTAGTGGTTAGAAGTTTAACATGTCTGTGTGGGGACAAAAGTCAACTCATAACACTAGAGTTCATGTTCACCTGATGCATCCACAGCCTCCTGCTAAGAATGTTAAGACACAGCATATAACTAGTGAGTACTTTCCCTCTTTCTGTAGATACACAGACAGACTGACAGACAAGTGTGTGTGTGTGTGTGTGTGTGTGTGTGTGTGTGTGTAACAAGTAGGTGAACATTTGAGAGAAGACATCATGTGTTTTCTAATTGCTCTGCTGTTGTCCAGGAGAGTTGGGAGTAAAAAAGCAATAGCTAGAAAGATTACAACAAATCTACTGCAGCTCCCTACTCTTAAGGAAAGTTTATGAGAGATAAATGTCTTTTTAACTCAAAAAGGTGGAAATGCTGAATAAACCTGGATTTAACTTTAACCTGATATAGTAAGCTTCTCAGTCCAATGAATCCACAAAAAAGAGAGAGGATAAGAAACAATCTTGCCATTGTTTCCGGAGCAAGAACATGCATTCGCATCTTTCTCCTCCTTTGTCTTTTCTCACCCTCTTCTATTTTTCCTTCTCTCCTTTTGTCTCCTTCCCAATTGTCCTGTTACCCCAACTAAAACTGGAAATGTTTTGCAGGGAATCATTTACCTCTCTTTCTCCCATCTGGCTCAATAATAGCTTTCAATCCTGGATGAACATTAAAATCATCGGAAAGATTTTTAAAAAAACAAATGTGATATTCATACAAATGGATCTTCTGTTTCAGCGTCTGTGATTCTATCACAGGACCAGGATAAGGTTTATGGGCTTGCTGATGTGAGAAAGATGCATTCAAGATGGCACCTCCAGAAGTAACCCCTTCGAGTGTAAGACTCTGAAGATAAATAATTTATTTAACAAAAATGTCTTGAGCATTTTGTGTTTTCTTTATTTTTTGAGTTGGGCTGTGTTTCTTATTATAAAATGTATTAGCATTGCATTATATGACCTGAGTAATTTAAATCACTTCCAACCTACTCTTTCCTAACTCTCCAAGTTTCTACTTCTCTCTTACCTAACAGGTAGACTGGGCCCCTTGTAGGTGGGGACATTTGCCTTACTTCTGTATCCCAGTCATACACCCCAGGACTGAGCACACAGTATGTCCTTAGTGCATTTAACTAAGTTATGAATTGTTTCTACAGTTTTAGTTTTCAGGAAACACCAAATTTTTCCAACCATCAACATCTCAGATTGGCCTCAGCCCTAGACCAATCTAAAACAAGACAATGGCCAAATTTCTGGCTACATTTCCCATGCCAACCTAAAAATATATATTTTCCTTTGATCTTAGCTGCTGATGGAGGAACTATGAGGTAATAGAAAGTCCCTTCCTTCTTTTGGAGAAAAAAATATGGGACTAATGCCCAGGAGGGATCCAATGTTCTATTTTAACTCCTTCTCTGAATTATCAAGTTACTGCTAGGCTTTGTTGTGAATTTCAGAGCTCTGACAGAGCAGTCTCTGTCTTTCAGAACTGCCTGTTCTCCAAGATCATTTAAAAAGTAGCTTTATTAAAATAAACACATTCAGAATCAAAACGACTTTGGTGCTTCTAGAGATATTTCCTAGAAAGGAGTGAGAAAAACAAGTCAAGTGCTTAATCACAATTTTATTATCTCTAATTAGATGTAGTTTTGTTCCCCATGTTATGGTGACCTTTTTAGTGCAGAGGTGGGACTTATTTAAGTCTTTCCTCGTGTTTTCCAGGCACCGTGGCGCCTTACACTTCTGCTTCCTGACTTGGTGCTGATCCCTTCAGTGCCCTTCACAACCAGGTCTCGGGTGACTTTCAGTTGTTTCAGCCTCAATCAGTACTGCAGAGTTGTTGACTGATTGTACATTTTCCATAAATTTGCATTTAAATAAAAGAAACCTTTAAAATATTGTCATTGAATTTATAGTGTGGAAATGAAAGCCAAAGATCTAAGGAGGCAGGATGACACAGAGAAAAGGCCTCGATTTGATGATCACAGGACTTGAGTCCCTGCCTCCCATGAATTATGTGACTTTTGGAAGGTCATTTCACTTCTTTGGATCTCATCTCCCTTATCTGCACAATGGAACTACTGAACACAGAGCTTATGTGAACTTTTGAGGGTGAAAGAGGATCAGATATAAAAAGCATTTGACACATAACAGTAAGTGGTCAACAAAACAGAGTTCCTTCTACTTCCCATGTTTCTTTTCATCACAAAATTAAAATAGCAACCATAACAATGTCTCTTCTCTGTCAAATCATGAGCCTTATTAACTAACCTTTACCCTCTGTTGCTCTATATTCTGGTAGCAGTTGCTATGGAAAAGTAACAACCAATATAAATGATACAAACAGCCAGATAAATGAGGAAAGGCCTCATTTGAACTCAATTACATTATGGAAAATTTCATTTAATTTTTTTGTGCATCTCCTATATGTCAAGGACCATGCTTATTGGTACTAATTCTTAATCTCTCTTCTCAAAATCTGGCCATCTAGTAGGGAGGCTAGACATTATCACAAAATGTTCCAATATGAAGTTGGTGTTGATACACAGCATCAGAGAAGCATAGATAGGAACTGTGGCCCTTCAAAGAGGGAGATATTCCTCCCATCTTGGAAGAACAGAAAAGGTTTCTGGAAGCAGGAAGCATATTAGCCATTGCAAGAAAGATTGATAGGATCTGGAAACAGAGAAACTAGAAAGCAAAGCACCTCAGTGGAAACAGAAACATGAGCTGAAGCACTGAGCCGGACAAGCAATGGTGCGTTTGGAGCAGTGAGAATTCAGTTTTGTTGGAGCAAGTGGTTCACTGGAAAAGAGAAAAGGATTAGTTTCATGAGTGTGTTGCAACTTTAAACTACTCTGATTATACCATTAGAAATCCTGGTAGGTATTTAAATTGGCCTTAAATTCTTTGAAGCAGGAAATGTGTCTCACTATGTTGGAAAAACAAATTTCTGGCTTCCGGATGGCTCCTTTTTGACTGGAGTCTGACTAATTAAAACCTGGATTGACCTGTATTAATGGTCGACCCAAACAACTGGACTGAGAGCACCATGATCAGGTCAGAACCATCCTTTGCACATTTCCCTGGCCACTACTGAAATAGTGATCAAATGAGGAAAACAGTTCCTCACCAAGTCAATTATGCAATTAGTTATTTGAAACCAAATTGTCAAAAACATGCTTTTGCCTTGATGTATTTGCCCATAAGAACTTTGATCAATATTTTAGGCCCATCTGAGATGCCCCTTCTTCCATTAAACCTTTTTACCTCTTCATGTTGCCCCAAGGTTTTGTTTTCTTCTCTTTATTTATATACTCTCTTTTGGTGATTTTATTAGACTCGTGCCTTTAAATACCACCCACTTTTGACCATGACTCCTAAATATATATCCCCACTCCAAACCCATGTACTAAACTGCTGATGTATCTATCCCTCAGGCAACATCACTGCTTGAATGAGTTGCAAACATCACAACTTAACATGTTCACATCTGAATTTCTTTTGTTAAAGATTTTATTTAATTTTTGGAGAAAGGGGAAGGGAGGGAGAAAGAGAGTGAGAGAAACATGGATCAATTGCCTTCTCTACATACCCCAACCAGGGACCAAACCACAACCCAGGCATGTGACCCAATAGAACCGGCTACCTCTGGTTTTGTGGGAAGACGCCTAGCCAACTGAACCCACCGGTCAGGGCCAAGACTGAATTTCTGTTCTTTTACTCCAAAGCTACTTAACCATCAGCCTTTCCAATCTCAGTTAATACTAACTCCATTATTTCAATTTCCCTAGCCAAAAAACTTGGAGTAATCTTTGGCTCCTGTTTTTTCTCATATCAACCATTCATTCAATTGACCAGGAAATTCTGTAATCTTTTATCTTAAAAAATACATAATGTTTCCAATCATCATATTTTCACTTATATTAGAGCAAACAGCCTTCTAAATGGTCCTCCTGCTTCTATAGTTGACTCTCTTTATGAGTCCCAGTCTAATCTCAGCACAGCAACTAGAGTGATCTTTTTAATATGAAAGCCAAAATCTACCAGCCCTCTCCTCAAATCCTGGCATTAGATCAGCATTTCATTCACAGTAAGAGCCAATGACCTTGCAATGGTCTGTGAGGTCTGTGTGATCTGTAAAGTTCTATTTGTATCCTATTACCTACCTCTCTGACCCCAGTGCCTCCTAGTCTCTCTCCAGAACTCATGCTCATCACAGGACCTAACTAGTGGTTTGTTCCTCTGCTTAGAGCAGTTCTCCAGATTATGTTCATGATCTACTCCATCCACATGATACCTTCTCAACAAGACCTATCGTCACCCTCCTATTTGAAATTCCACCCATGTGGACAGTATTCCCAAACCCTATTACTCTGTGCATGTCATCTTCTTATCTAGTTATTCATAATGTTTATTACATATGTTCCATCTTCCTGTGCTAGAATGGAAGCCCTGACACTGTGGATACCCAAACAGTACTTGATAAATTAAATTAACTAATAAAAGTTATTTCTCTTACCACCTTTTCTACCTACACTTTCATTTTACCTAGTCCTTGATACATGTAGTTTCTAGTAGAATTCTTTACATGTGGAGGTGCTCAGAAAATGTGTCATTAATTCAGTGTGTTCCACAAGTCAATGGATTCTTTTAGAATTGTAGAGTCAACACATTAGTAAGTCAGAAAACAAAACAAAGCACTATTTGCTTATATTTATTGATACCAGTGGAAAAGATCATATTGTCTTTAAAAAATTTTTCATCTATTAGCAGCAGAATCTGGGACCCGAATTCCCTGGACTTGTGGCTTTTAGACTGTTTTCCACAGCCCCCTTGGGAGTCTTAGAATGTGTGACAAGGATTGCAGAAAGTATAAAAGTCTTGAGTCACTTTTACCCCAACCTATTAAGGATTCTATCTGAACTCCTGAGTTTCTTTTCACTAAGCCACCTCTACCATTTCTGCTTTCCCTATTGAGTTTTGGAGTAAGATTTTGCTGGAATAAAGAATAGCAGAGCAAAAAAAAAAAAAAAGTTGAAAGCAACTAAATTAGGTCATTTTCTCGACTCTACTTATTTTGATCGGTATAGATGCTGTTTTTTCTTTCTGTCTTTGCCAACTCTGGAGCTACATGGAGTCTTACCGAATTTCAAAAAATATGAGATATTTTAATTCTTTTCTAAACTGATACTCTCAATTTTTTTAAAGTGGGACAAATAATTTTTTTCTTAATTGATATCAAATTATCGTTTCACTTTATTTTTTTACTTATTTTGCCACTCTGTCTTCCCCTTGTAGACTGAATTGCTGACTGATAATTGCTACAGTTAATGTCCAGGAAAATTCATGTTTGCTATTAAATAAAACTGATAGAGAAGGAAGAAAGAAAAATCAAAATGACAGAACTTATCATGTCATAACATGTCATGCTGTCAGAGTCTTTAATTTGATGTCTGAAAAAAATTCCCCACCTACAGTGGTGCTACAACCAGCAATTTTGAGTCACCTAGGAATATTTGACATCTACTTGTATTCCATTACCTTGCTTGGTGTTTCTCATTTTCATTTATTTTTAGTTTTTTCATTCTTTGGTTTGTTATTGTGGTCGACAAAAGTGTATCAATGTATATCCTGCTCTTTCTTATTTGATTCCTATTTTTCTAGGAAAAAGAAAATTGAAAAATTTCAAATTCCTTTTAGGCTCCTCCTCTCTCCTCTGCTTGGAACAAGATAAGTGGGCACTTAGCATCTGTACATAGTTTGATCCTTTCAGCAATCTCAAATTAAGAGATACTATTTAATTTTCAACCATTGGTGAGAACGCAGATTTTAGCGGCCAAATGTAATAAATATTTTTAAATCTTTCAACTCCCTAGGCCAGTGACTTGTAATTCTGCCTTCACATTAGCATTGCATATTAAAGAACTTTAAGTAGCAATGCTGATGCCGCAGTCGGGACCAATTACATTGGAATCTTTTGGAGTAAGGCACTGGTGTCTTTATACAGCACCCTGGATCATTCTGATCCATGGCTAGTGTTGAAAATAATTTTTCTAGCAGCACTAAGTTACTAAAAAATGGACTAGCCATTTATTTTAAATTTGGTTGTCAATGCATAGTACTTGAAGAAACACATTAAAATGCACTAAAGACTGAATTTGTTATTGCTTTGCTAGTTCAATATGGCCCAGGGTGACTTAGAATGGAACCAGGGTTGGATTTGCTATGAAGTTGATGAAACTTAGGCTTTGGTGTCTCAACGTGCTCCTGCCCCTATGAGAGCTGGGAGTTGCTAAGAGTCATGCATTGTTCAGGTAGGTAAATCAGGGAGCAGCCAGAAAGCATCTCTGTCTAAGAATTACTTGCAAATTGCCTAAAGAGATCTCAAGAAAAGATACCTGAGTCATTCAGTCTACAATAACTCATTGTGACTTATTTTCTTATTTTACACAGATATCCATTTCTAAACCTAATTTTATATTTGTAATTGTTTATTCTTTTTCTCAAAGAAAGCCCCACAAACTGTACATTATTATTTTTTAAAACATTTCATTTATTTATCTTTAGAGGGGAAAGGAAGGAGAGAAGGACAGAGGGAAAGAAACATCAATGTATGGTCGGCTCTCGTGCGTTCCCTGCCGGGAACTGGCCTGCAACCCAGGCATGTGCCCTGACTGGGAATCGAACCTCAATCCCTTGGTTCGCAGGCTCATGCTCAATCCACTGAGATACACCAGCCAGGGCTGTACATTATTTTTTGATTAAATTTATTGGGGTGACATTGGTTCACAAAATAATACAAGTTTCAAGTGTGTAACTTAACAAAACACCCATTGCACACTGCATTATTTTTTACCCAGTGATCCCACTGCTGGGAATATATCTGAAGGAACTCAAAACACTAATTCAAAAGAATATGTGCACCCCTACGTTCATTGCAGCATTATTTATAAACTGTATGTTCTGAAGGCTAGTGATAACAGATTCTGTCCCTTATTGGGACTTCTTTAAAAAAATTAGGAGGGATTGGCAGGTTATATGCCTACTTAGAAATTAAATGTTAGACATTCAGAGTGAAGAAAGGCACATTGAGCCTGTTCTGAAAAATAACTGCACATTTCCAAGATAGTAACTCTACTGTTAAAACAACCATTAAAAAAATTGGTATTTCTGTTTTGCAGTTTTGAGTTGCTTCTCTGCCTTTTGGTTCTTTTGAGTGACCCTCATATATATTCATTTTTTCCATTTTATTGAATTTATTGAAGTGACACTGGTTAACAAAATTATAAAGGTTTTAGATGCACAATTCTACTACACATCATCTGTACATTATATTGTATGTTCACCACCCCAAGTCAAATCTCCATCCACCATGATTAATCCCCCCTCTACCTTCCTCCAGCTTCCTTACCTCCCACCAGCAACCACCACACTATTGTCCATGTCCATGAGTTTTTTCTCTATTGTGTTGCTCAATTCCTCCAGCCCCCACACCCAACCATCACCAGCAGCTGTCAGCCTGCTCTCTATTATATTATTAAATGCCATTCTGAGTTAGAAATGACCCAAGAGTTTGCATTTGATGAAATTCTCATTTGATATTCACAATTATTTTTCTCTCCTTGAATTCAATCACAGAAGACTCTAAGACTCATCATCATCACAGATATTTTATAGATAATGGACTCATTTAATACTTAGAATGTATTTGTAAATTAGGTATTTTTACCCTCAATTTTAGAGATGATACAGAAACTGAAGAATAAATCCCATGACCAACATCCAAAGTTCAAATCTATAACTATCGGATACAAAAGATTATATTTTTTCCTAGTAAAACTTTTCTTTTACCCCAACCATATGCCTTTGTTTCTATATTGACCTGTAAAGTAAGCATTATCCTGAGATTTTCCTTTTCAAGTCCCAGATCTCTGATAATATTCCAAGACCATGATTACAAGTAAGTTTTTTTTCCTCACATACTAATTTTAATTGATAAATAGTGACTAACTGAAGTCCTATGTTGAGAAGTATTCAGAATGTAAATCTGGGATCAGTGAAAGACTAAGGTGAGAAACTAATCTCTGTCTCTGATGCACAAACAAGTGATAGTACACATGTCAACATTATCTTACGTGTCTAAGCTACTGATCGTAGCCCGTCCCTAACTCATTTTCCCTCATGTTCATTTTAGCTCATAGTCCATTGGCCTTACCAACAACTTCTGGTCCTGAACATTTCTCTCAAGAGCATCCTTTCAATGTCAATGACATCATGTTCATAGAATATTGTTCTTCTCAGATCACAATGCCATTAGGTGAGAGTTAAAAAAATATTAGATTTTGTTTATTTCCCTTAATTTTCAACTGGAAGATGTATATTGAAGTTTCTGGAACATGGGGAAGCTGTGCAAAAGGTCTTCAATGTAATGGAGCACCTGCTTGTACAGGGTCTGACACAAATAATGCCCCTTTTTTATTACACACTCTTTCATTATAAAACCATAAGCACGCAATTCTGTGACATAACAATATCACACTCAAGCACACCATATGGCATTTTAGATGAAAAATTAAAACTATAAATTATTACATCCATTTTATTACCCTACCAACCACACTCAAGCAGGCCTTACTTCTGCTCAGCCCTGTGTATTGTGTTGTATATGCCCACACTGTTTTCTGCACTTATTCACCTGGACAATTCCTGATTAAGATCAAAAAACCATTTCAGCTGTGTCCTTCTTAAGGATGTCATCTTTGATTTTCTTTTCTTTTCTTTATTATAGCTATTTTTATAGTTAAAATGTAGGCTTGGGATGTATTTAACTGCAAGTAATAGGAAACTAAAAAGATAAGGGCTTAAATATGAGTTTATTTTTCTTATTAAGAAATCTGGAATGTGAAATTCATTGGCATTTATTTAATGGATCAATAATGTCAAGGTCAGCACCTCTGGAATTCTCTTGACTTTTCCCTCATGGTAGAAATATGGCCACTAAAGCACCAGGCTTCACGAAGTCAGAATGGGGAGGGTAGAACCTCATCACTGTGCTTTTCCCCATCATCAGAAAAACTGATGCCTTCCCCAAGTGCCAATGCCAACTGCATTCAGTCTACAGCAGTTTGTCCCATGATTACTCCTATCTACAGAGCAGATTGTCAATCTGATAATCAATTATCAAATTGGAGAAGAAGGGAAACTATTTAGATTATTATGAATGTCTAGTCCTTCTATTTTAATTCTAAGTAAAACTCAAACAAATATTACCATCTCCATTTTACAGGTGAATAAAATGAAGTTCTAAGGAATTAGGTAACTCTCTCAGGAACATAGGCAGCCAAGCATGATTCAAACTCTTGTCTCTGTGACAACAAAGCCCCGACATTATACATTGCATTGTTTATTCCCTTGTCAGCTTTGCAGAAATGTGATGTATAATGTATTAATTAGAAGGTATACCTGTCACATCATTAAGATGTTTAAAGTCAAATAGATACTCCATAGCTTACATAACAACTGAAGTGATTGTGTCTATTTGCCTGTAATCAGCTCATCAAACAAGAGGAAAAGGATGTTGAGACCTTCAAGACACTGAGGGGTTTGACTTGAGAGTAAGAAAAGTGGAGCTACCTTTGCTGGTCTTACAGGGACATATCAGCCAGATGGGTCCCATACTGGGGGGACTCTGTAGTATAATCACCCTGTCATCTCTTTCTTAGCTTCATAATGAACCAATTCCTTAAGAACTGGTTAACTTTTATTTATTTATTTTATTTTCAACTCTAATGTTTATTTTGGGGGTGCAGCACTAGCAGGTTTTTATTTTTCTTTTTTTCACATTTTTTATTTTTGTTCAAGAATGATTGTCTCCATTTTCCCAACCACCACCACTCTCCCCCACCTCAGCCATCCCCACTTCCCATCCCCATTTCCCATTCCTCTTTGGTTTTGTCCATGTGTCCTTTAAAAAGCATTTTTATAAAAAATGCAACCTGTAGCTGTGTGTATTTCATTCAATAAATCCAAAATTCTCTGGTGAAAAATTTGTAGAATTATTTTATTGCTGTCTTAGTGAAATATCACTAATAAATATCACTTAGTGAAATATCAATCAAAGGAGTGAGAGCTCCACCCAAATCTCATAATGGTCTATTCCTACTCTCCCCAGTAACATTGTATTCTGATCACTCTCCATTTGAAAGCTTATGATCCTATTTCTATGATTATCAGCCTGAAACTTCTTGTAAGCCTATAATATCTTAATGATTTTCATCATAAACCATATGAATTTCGAGTTAATCTTTGAGCTCTCAATGGTGTGTTATCAAATCACATATCTGAAATAGCAACTGAAATGAATGGGATATGAAAATGTGTGAACTCATCTTAGCACAAATCAATAGTATACTGAGTTTCTCCTTATTTGTTACTGTAAAGTATCTCAGATTCAGCAGCAACTCAGCAACTTTGCACATCAACTTCAGTAATTTTATAAGACTTTATAGAAAAATTAAATGAGTCAGTATCAATGATTTAGTGAATTAATCTTCATTGTCACTTCTTCTAATTGGTGGATGTTGGACAACAATAAAGCAAAATCAAGTCACCTGGTTGATTTTTAATTAAATCCATATATCTACTATTTGCATTAACTGAATATGATAAATAACAACCTAATATCAAGATTGCCCAAATAGATACATACTCATATTCTTTTCAGAAGACTGTATAATTGCATATTGTTACTGTGTCCCACGTCCTTAATAAAAGAGGTTTAGAGACCAAAGAGAGACTAGAATAAAATTGCCAATACTTTTCAAAAAGTTAACTATCACTCTCATGTAACTATAAAATGGACCTATATAAAAAATGTATGGAGATACCATTACACGCCTACTAAAAAATAAAATAGGTAAAAATAACTGACAATATTAAATGCTGGTAAAAATGCAAAGCAGCAGAAACTCTCATTCATTGCAGTTAGGAATGCAAATGGTACAACCATTTGGGAAGACAGTTTGGCAGTTTCTTACAAAACTACATATAGTCTTACTATATCCCCAGCAAGTGTGATCTTAGGTATTAATCCAACTATTTCAAAATCTATACCCACACAAAAACTTGCATAAAAAATGTTTGTAGTAATTTTATTAACAATTACCAGAAAAGCAGAAACACCCAAGAACTTCTTTAATAGGTGAATAAATAAACAAATTGTGGGGCAGACACACAAGGGAACACTACCCATTAATAAAAAGAAATTAGTTACTAAGCCATGTAAGACATGGGTGAATCTTAAATACAATATTTATTGCTCATTGAAATAAGCCATTCTGAAATGGTACATACTGATCCATTTACATAACTGACATTCTGGAAAAAGCAAAATTACAGAGGTGATAAACAGATTGGTAGTTCCCAGGAATTCAGGATGTTATGTCTGTTGGGGAGGGCTGAATAGTGGAAACACAGGGAATTTTTTTAGCACTGTGAAACTATTCTGCATGATACTGCCATGGTGGATATAAGACACTATGCATTTGTCAAAATTGATAAAACCTTATGATACAACAGATGGGACTTTAATGTATACATATTAAAAACATATTTAGAAGTCTAAGGGATCTCAGAATGAAATGCAGGCTATGACAAAAGAACCTAACTGTTACAAATGTATGAAACAACCTCACTGAAAGAAGTGTGGGTAAAAGGTGCTGAGCTAAGTAAGTCTGAAAATGAGTGGAGTCTGCAACGCTAAAGGCAGAAGCAACTGTACACTCTATACCAGCAATTTCCAACCTTTTCCATGTCATGGCACACATAAAATACTAAAATTCCGTGACACCCCAAAAAATATATATTTTGCTGATCTGGCAAAAAAATAGGTATAACTTTGATTAATTCACAGTAGACAGCTATTGCTGCGTGGGCTGTTGTCATTTCTTTATTTGAAAAAAGGGTCAGAGCCCCTGACTAAATAGTCAGGAATTGCATATTTTAAAAATTCTTGCAGCACAGTGGCTGAAAATCGCTGCTCTATGCTCTAGGTGACAATGTTGTTTCCCATGAGGATATGGGTTAACAATTCTGAAATTGTATGTATGCACACTAGAATTAAACAGTCAAGTAAATAGTCAATGGTGGGAGGAAATTTTTGCAGTGTGGACACAGGATCTAAAAAGGTTTTTTATAGGAGTAATATTTGATTTGATTCTTAAACAGCATATAGAATTCCAACAACCACAAAACGAAGAAAGGACATTTTAATGAGAAGGAATGGAATCAGTGAATTGCCCTCAAACTTAGAAAAATTATCTAGCACCCAAAAAGAGCTTTTTAAAAAATGTACATCACATTTATTAATATTCCCATATCATGAATTAAAGCTGATAACATTGTAAAATATTCATTTAGTAATTTATTTTTAAAATAAAAAATATACTTCTTATAAGTCTCTGAAAACTCCACTTTACACGCATGTGAGAAAGTGATTTAAAAAGGCAAGTGATGTCTAAGTGTACATGACTTTGTTATTATGTGCATGGTTTTAACCTTGAAGACCTTGCAGAAAATGTCTTGGGGATGGATGTCCTGCAGTCGTCGGATGACGCTTTGAGAAACCCTGGCTTATGCAGAGGTACAGAGCAGAGACGCCCAGAACAAGGAAGGGGAAGAAGGCATAGATTAGCAGCGAAGAATCCCATCTGAATGGTGCAATGACATGTAGCTAAATTAAGAATTAAGTGAAAATTAAATTGTCAGACATTGGAGATGTTTGAATTTTATGCAGTATAGTTTGATTGGTTAATTGGCTTATTTTCTAACAAACACGGACAGCGGGATTTTGAGAAGAAAAGTGACAGTCTTTAACTTTTTGTTTAAGAAAATAAATTCTAAGAACAGTGTAAAGTATAATTTGAGGGGTTAAAAGGTTGGAATTCTGAGGTCATCACCTCAGAAGTAATTTTAATAGTTCAAGTGAATCATGATGGGACCTGGTAAGAAATTTTAAAGGGTGGTGAATTTCACAGGTAATGTAAGGAGCTCTAGGGGTTGAAAGAAAAGGAGAAAAGAATTTGAGGCCTCAATTTTAAAGAGATCCACATAATACTATATTTATATTCTCTGTACCTACCCCTTACAGAGAAAACTTTTAATAGACTTTCTAAGACAGTGATATGTTTTTTTTATAGAAAGTTAAAACTACAAGGAGAAAATATTAGTAACTGCATTCCCCTTAGGAAGATGGGTAAATACCTTTGAAATCTCTCTTGGATTTGGGGCTGGGACTATGCAAAGGGAACCCTTGGGAAACTATATGTGGACTTTGTGCCAGTTTTTTTTTTTTTTTTTTTTTTTTTTTTAAAGTGAGTTCATTGTGTTAACTACACATGGATACTTATAACCTTTCTTAATTAAGATGGTGTGCTTGGTTAATTGCAGGTGTTTTGTTTTGCTGAGTGGTTACCAAGATAAATTCAAAGCTGAATTTCTTAACATAGAAAAGACTGGAAAGATAATGTCATGGGCTAAAAATTGTGTGCCCTGAGGATACAGTGCTGAATCCCAACTGCCAGCACCTAAGAATGCAATAGTATTTGGAGACAGGCCCTCTAAAGAGGTAATTAAAGTTAAATGAGGTCATAGGGAAGGGACCTAACATACAGAACCGAATTAGGAGATCAGTCCTCCAAAGAGGTAATTTCTAATCATTGAAATGAGGTCGACAGGGTTGGGCCCTTATTCAATATGGCTGGAGTGCTTACAAGAAGAGTGACAGCAGAAGTGCAGACACAGAGGAAGGGCCATGTGAGGACACAGTGAGGAGGCAACAACCTGCCAGCCAAACAGAGAAGCAGTGGGAGAATCCAAGCCTGTCCACACCTCGGTTGTGGACTTCTGGCTTCCAGAACGGTGGGAAAATTGGTTGCTGTTGTTTAAGTTTCTCGGTCTGGGTTATTTTGGATGGTGGTCCTAGAAAACATACAAATGGTGAGGGAGAAAGGGGTAAGGGATACATTTGCTTGTAAAATGGAAGAAAACATCCAACGGGGATTTTGTTTACTTTGCCTCCTGGCGAGCAAAGCCTTTTCCTTACCTCCTATGGGATCTTTAATAAAACTGATGCTACTCACAGTATTTGGGTGTTGATTTATTTTTAATATTTTGGCAGACAAGGCAAAGCTTTGAGGCAGATTTGAGCTCAATAAATTTTGCTCATGAAGACACAGCATATCTGTGTTAAATGAACAACTAGATTTATTGCAACTAGAGAGAATTTTCATTTTAAGGAAAGAAGTGGCTGTCTATAATTCACAATAACCAAGATATGAAAACAACCTACGTGTCCATCAACAGATAAATGGGTAAAGAAGATGTGGGATACACATACAGTGAAAAACTACTCAGCTATGAGAAAAAAGGCAGTTGCCATTTGTGACAAGAAGGATAGGCCTTGAGGGCATAAGGCTGAGTAACACAAGCCAGGCTGAGAAAGATTATTACTGCGTGGTATCACTTACATGTGGGTTCTAAAATTTAAAAAAGAGTCAATCTCATAGAAACAGAGAGTAGAAAAGTGGGCTGGGAATGGAGGAAAGAGGCAGATGTTGATAAAAAGGTACCAGCTTTCTGCTGTAAGATCAGAAGGTTCGAGGCTCTAGTGTAAAATATGATTACTATAGTTGATAACACTGGAGTGTATAATTGAAAGTTGCTAAGAGAGTAGAACTCAAATGTTCTCACCAAAAAAAGATATAAATGTGAGGTGGTGAATTTGTTAATTAACTAGATGGTAGGGATTCTTTCACAATGTCTATCAAATCACCATGAGGTACCCTTCAAATGTGTTATAATTTTATTTGTCAGCTATACCTCAATAAAGCTGAAGAAAAGAGCAATATTCCTATCCTTCAGTTGTTTATAACTGAATGAAAAATCCAAAGAGTAATAAAAAATGCAAGAAAAGCTCATTTTTGAGCCAAAAGTCTAGAAACTAAATCAGGACAGCTTCAGGAGGAAACATGGTCAGCTGAGCCAGACCAGAAAGTCCGGTCCAAAAACAAGAACTGGTGGGAAGGACAGCAAACACTGGGCTCACTTTCCCTGGCGATTACTCCTTCTTTCCTCAGCAAGCAACGACGTGAACATATGCAAAATGAAGGGCAGACAATACAAATAAATACAGCTCCATGTTGCCTCTCCAGCTCCTAATAAACATGCTTCTACTATTTGGAGGTCTCTAAACAGAGACTTTCTCTCAGTGAGGTGTCTGCCAGTCAGAGGAACCCACTGAACTTGCTGCCTTTCTATCCCATTTTCACCTGCCAGCCCGTATGTGTGAACCTTCCAGAGCAGTGAGGGTGACCCATCAGCACTCAAGCACATGCCTCATTAGCAGGTTCGCTCTTGCCAATCCATTGGGCCTATTTGAAGTTTCAGCGAAGCCGGCGTGGCATTTCCATGAAGCACACGTTGTGAATGCTTTTGGGACCCTATCACGGTTCCCTATGAACCTCAGTGATAAATAACCAAACAACGGTCATTTATGGGAGTCATGAGTCTTCTTAAAATTTTAGACCAAGCTTAGGGCCATACTATTCACTGTAATAAAACCAAAAGTGCAGCCAGTATGGCAGTCAATAATTCTATTCCTTTACTCTCAGCTGTCTTCATGTAGAATTGGCCTTCCATGTCCCACTGAGGTTGAAGATGGCTGCATGACTTGCTTTAGCCAAGGAAATGTAAGCAAAAGAGACATGTGCCATTAGAATTGGAATATTTTCAAAGCCGGTGGAGAATTTTCCTTGCTGTCTCTTTTCCATTGCTATGGTTATGAACCACTCTGAAAACAGTAGCTGCTCTGAGAGCCTGCAAGGAGATGTTGAGCAGAGGCCCTAGTCGAATACTGACAGACATAAAACATGAGCAATAAATAAACCTTTGTTGTTCAAAGCCACTTAAACTTGAGGGGGGATTGTTTGTTACTGTGGTATGATGTATCCTATCCTGGTTGAAGGAACTAGGTTGTTCAAGATATAAATGAGTACTCCGATTGTTAGAGAGATAAACTACTCTGCAGTTAAAAAAACCAACAATTTAATCTTTAACAATGCAGTCTTTTCTGTAACCACTATTTTTACAGGATGGAAGGGTTCATCTTTTCTGATTGTAATGGGAAACACATTTATCCAGCATCTAACGTTGCCTTCTCAAGCATCTTGCTCTATAACTTGTACATGTATTATTACTTCTATTTTACGGATATTGAAACTAAAGATTAACAGTTTAGCAAATTATACAGATTGTGCAACTGTTTCTGTCATTTAACTAATTATTAATAAGAAAATGGGAGCAGAAAGAACTAGACATTGACCTTAATAAACTGGGGAGCATGAACCCGTTTACTGCACCAGGAAGCTACAGTGTCACATGCCAGGGAGTCATAGCATTGCTTCACCAAGGGGATTAACACTCCTCTCTTCCCCACTCCGGCTACCTGTTGTTTGAAATGCACAGGAAGGTGTTGGACCATAGAGGCCTGTCAGTCTAACTAAGGGATGGACCTATCAAAAGCCTGCAAAATCCTGGGCAATTGATTGGTCATTTTGAAAAGATTTCTGGTATTTTTCAAGCCTGAGATATATAATTCCAGGGGAACAAAGAAGCTTGTGCTCTCTCTAGCTCTCTCTCTCTCTCACTTGATGACCCACACTTGCATGGTGCACTCAACTGATCTCTCCATGGCCATATGGCTCTCGCAGCCATGTGACCGATGGCCGTGTGGACTGCACACACAGGCTTCAGGCGGGAGCCTGCATACCTCAGCACATCAATGGATTACAGCTGGGAACACATGCTAAACTAGCTAAGTACTGGACTGGACTGAACTTTGATATGAAGCAGAAACTCTGAACGTTGGCTTTTGTACTGGCCTCACTGAAAACAAGATTGGACCTTTTCCATGGTGAGACAAAGAGCTATGAGCCATTGGGAAGTCAGGAGGGGAACCCCCTTAATTTTACATCATCAACAGTTTACCATAGAACCCCACCCTCCTGTGTGGGTCATGGAAATTTGTTTCCCTTGTGACCCTGCAAGAAAGAAGTCATTTCCCACTGATAACAGCCAATGTATAATAAACTCTCAATTTGAGACAAGTTCTGACCATGATGTGTACATTCTTCCCACGTGCTACAATCAATCTAAAAATAGAAAATGGATTATTGCTATCTAAGAAAACTTTCTTATTCTCTTTAGTCTCTTAAAAAGGTTTAGAATCCCATTTAGACAATTTTCTGGATCTTCTGGAAACAGTTTTTAAATCTTTTCTTCCATGTTCTAAAAATGAGTTCCTTTTTAAATTTTTCTGCCCTAGATAAGTGAGCTCTCACAAAGAGCTTCCAAGTCAGGTAAGTTCCAAGACAAACTGGTCCTCTTGCCTTATGGAAAAGACACGGTAAGAAAAACGAAAAAGTGGTACAGGGCCGTTTTCTTATGTTACTCAACAGGATACACTTTTCACCCTTTGGGGGAAATATTTGGAGACAATTATAATCATGCTAATTACTTTCCTACTCCTTCCTCCAGCATAAAAAGGCCATGGATGTTTAAATTTTAAAAATTAAAAATAAAAAATAAAAACAACTGTGGGTCAATTTTACTTTTGTCAGTTTCCTGGATAGGTGATTTGAATTAATGAAATAATCGCTGATTACATTTTCTATTTACATGATCATGACAATAACACCTTTCTAACACGACTGAAGCGAAGTTGTGTTTTTTTTTATTACATAGAATAACGAGCACAGTGTTTGCCCTAATGGTGATTACATTTTCTTTCCTCCACATTCCTCAATTAAAAGAGTCACAATTCCTATCCTTTGAAGCCCCAGTTAAACCAAGCTTTTTAACATAAAGTTCTCAATATATGCTTTATTTCACTTGGAATGAACAGACAGCTCCAAATAGCTTCATCCATGTAACTGATTCAATATATTAGAGGGGTTTCTGCACTTAATTTGACTGTGACAACCATTACCCACTTTCAAAGTGGCCCAAACAGCCAGACTGTAGACATTATATTCCACTTATTTCGTAAATCTAAGAGAAGCCTTAGCTAAGGCAATGTGAGCAGTGTATTTACCTTCACCTTCCGTTGCTGGTGCCCTGGGCAACCACCACAGAAAATGCAGACGCAGCTGAAAGCTCTCAGAAGCTTCCAACCCTGGAGCCGCACACAGAACTAGGAAAACAGGTAACTCCTTTGGTGAAAATAAGAGGCAAGATATGGAGTGGCTTTACTTCCTAATCAACTTTATTCATGCATTCTAATTACAAAGGTAGTCATTTAACACATACATTATTTTAAACTTAGAAGATGCACAAAACCTTCAAAAGTCTAGTTATATTTACGGAATTTATAAAGAAATATTAAACCAGCAAACAAAATGGCATAATATTGTTGATTTGCACAACAAACTTTTTGACTGAATATCTCATAGATAAATGTCCATGATTTTTAATACCTCATTGTATTTTTATGTTACATCTGGTTCTGAGAATTTATTTTTTTCATTTTTTTCCCATTTTTCTAAACATTGCTCGATGGATCTATTTATTTATAGGTACAATATATTCAGCAAAACTCTACAATTGGAGAACCTTATTCAAAGGTTTTAAGCCAGTTTAAGGCCTTTAAACTTTAGCTCAAACCGTCCTCTAGAAATAGCTGGTCAGTGGGAAGCACAGATAACAACTTAAACTTTTGATTAGCATCTGAAGTGAGGTTTTGTGAGTCTGAACCCTTAACCTGGGGGATCTGATGCTATCTTTCCATAGATAGTGTTACAACTGAGGTAAAATGTAATATACCCAACTGGTGTCTGAGAATGTCTTGGTGAGGGAAACATCAGCACATTTGGTGAGCAGAGTGTTGAGGAAAATGTTGGAAAGGAAGTGTGGTACTGTGGTTTGTGAAGGGAAAAGGTTTTTTTTTATATAGTAAAATAATCTTAGTATTCCATTTCTTCTCTCTATCAGTTTCTTATCTATACCTCTTTTGATTCTTTCTGGTGGTAGCTTCAGGGTTATCAATATATCTACTAAATGTATCTGTGTATCAGGGTCCACATTTTACCAGGTCACACCTGACCCTTCCCTGCTCGCAGTTACGATTTCATAATTCCTTCTTCCTACTTCCCCCCACTTTCCTTATTACATTGTACATGTTAAAATCTCCACTTATAAAATGTAATAACCTACAATATTATTATTTAATTTACCTACCTCTTTGCCTTTGTGCTCTTATTGTCATTCCTTGTACTTCTCCATACCTTATTAACCCTACATTACAAATTGCATTATTTTTACTTTTACGGGCATTCTGTTTTAAGGGAATTATGAAAAGGAATGAATACATTTCTCTCTCTGTTTATCCAGGTCGTTATTATTCGCAGAGCTCTTCATCCTTTCCGAGTTTCTATCTGGCATCTTTTCCCTACGGTCTCAGTCCGCACTTTTGCAATCGTCATAGTTCAGCATAGCCAAATACAGATTTCCTTAGATTTGATTTGTTGTAAATGTTTTTAACTTACCCTTGTTTCTGCAGATATTTTTGTTAAATAATGAATTCTGGGTTAACAAACTTCTTTTTCCTTTGGAATCTGGAAAAGCTGGCGTTTATGCAGCCTGTCACTGCCAGAACCAATAAGCAGAGACAGGGATTGAATCTTTATGGGAATTGTAATCAGATGGCTGGCGATCTGGGAAGACGGGAAGATGGCGGGTTCATACCCTAACTGATCATCTAACATGTCCTTTCAAGCCAGCCTTTCTGTAAGGAGGAAAAGTGTAGGAAAGGGATTTGGAATTCAAGGATAAAAAAAGTGTAGATAAGGGATTTAGATTTCAGGAAAGAGGTTAATCAGATAAAAGTTGCAGTCTGGTAATTTCCCTAATATCCTTTCATCCCCTTGACCTGTGATTTTCTACCTGGGTCCTTTGTTCTGCTTCACGGAACCGGACCTCTCTCCCTGGAACACAATGGCTCACATACCATCTTGATTGCTTGCAGTCCTCCAAGTGCACAAAGGTTGAATTGCTTGTGGTCTCCTGGAGCCTGGGTGAGCTTTCCTTTACTTTCAGTTCCTGAAACAATAGCATTTTATATGCATTAACTACTAAACTTATTAACTACTACCTAAAACTAAAATTTCCCAACTCTTAAGTTCCCCCATCACATTTAGCACTTGGAAGACACCATTTCCTTGTCTCATGCCTTGCATTTTTTTCTAACAAGAAGTTAAATGTCAACTAGTTATTTTCCCTCAGTATTGTGTTTTTTTCTCTTCTATCTAAGTTCAAGATGTAAGCTTTACTTTAGCTTGCAGAAATTTCCCCTTGAATTGCTGCACTAGAGTTATGAGATCTTCCCCAAGTCAGGGCAACTTGGGGGGCTTACCTTGAGAATTTCCTTCCTCTTAGGGATGACAATCTTGTGCTGCTGGTTGTCCACTGCCCAGTAACAGCTGCTTTGTACAACCTGTACACCTCTGTTGTTGACTATGGTAAGGAGACTAGTGCAGTATCATTGACTGCATCCTAGCCAGAAGCAGAAATCTCTGCACATAAATATTTTAAAGTATTTCCTCCACCCACTTTCCTTATGTGAACTTTAATAAAGATAATAATTGTGATACACACATAATTTTAACTTTCTCTATTCAGACTTAACACTGGAAGCATTAGCTAGTGTTACTTAAGGTAATTATTAACCATCTGAAACACTTAATAGAAACAAATAGTGTGATTTGCAATAATTTTCTATAATTATAATAATTCAGAACTGTAAAAATCTTCTACTTTGTTACTAACTTTGTCTTATGCCATAATTATTCCGATTCTGAGAGAATCGGAGACTTTTGTGATGGAATCCTTGCTGTCAGTCACCCTGAAGCACAAAGCATACAGTTGCCTCAAGAAAAGCAACTCAATGACAAATCACTGCGTATAATCTGGAGTGGTAAATGTGATAATAACTAGTAATGACAAATATGACACTCATCAGTAAAAGCAGGTAACTGAAATTGAGGAGATATGTGGCTGATAAATGCTTATTTCCCTCTACTCTTGTTTTCTGTTGTGATGTATTTGCAACTTTTTCTACCATTTTTTAAGAACTTCAAAGTTTCAGAAGTTCAAACTTTCTCAACTCTTATTTCTTCAGCTTGTAGAACTAAAAACCAAGAAGTACTGCAGAACCAGATTTGTTTGCTTTCAGGAAAGCCAAAGAGGGGTAGGACTGAGGGTGGCAGGTGGGAATGGGTAGGGCAGGGAAAAATGGTGGTAGGAAAATGGAGACAACTGTATTCAAACATTAATTTAAAAAATTATTTAAAAAGCAAATAAAATTAACAACTTAAAAATCGTCTTCTTATTCTTAGGATTACACTGAATATCCCTATCACTCTCTATAACCGTACTGTATTTTTATCAAAATTTTTATCGCTACATGATACTATACTAAAATTTTGTATTTATTACATCATCCATATATCTACAACAGTATGTGTAGTCACATAATAAAGTTATGTTGGAAAAAATAAACAAATAATCTTTAAAAAATTAATTAGCATTTGGAGTCCTCAGCTCCCACCAAAAAGTCTCCCTTAAAATTCATTAAAATAATTAAATTAACAAATTAATGAACTGTACTTATTTAGACATTTAAAATATTGATGTCATAATTTGTACAAAATAAGAAAGTAATTGATGAGGTACATATAGCCATTCAAAGTTAATTTCGTGTGCTCCATTAGCCTATATTTTAGGTCATAACCTTTAAATGTGGTTAAAATCCATTTAGCATTATAGCCTGCCATAATTATAAACAGGAAATAAATCATATGTAAATATACTTACATATTTATATACATGATTTCAAAAGGCTTTTTTTTCTGTGTATCAAAAGTTCTTTCTGAAAGTTATTTTTAACAATTACATATTTTGCCATAAAAATACAGAATTTTTTACATATTAGTTACCCAAGTTTCTCAGAACCTATGGGAATAAATGGGACCATATTTGCATTACTTATCCAGCTTTCACTGGCTGGTGACATTGCCTCCTTACACAAGGCCTCAGAGCCTGGAAACTATTTTGGAGAGTCTGCAAGTGATCACATACAGCATCTCACATATCCTCATGAACATGAGTCTGCTCTGCATCTGTGTGACTGCCATGGGGGGCTGACATTCTCTGGCCACCATTGTGCCCACCAGGCCATGCTACCACCGTTCCTGCTGGGTTCCAGAATATTTTGGAGGAATGGTGGACATTTCCTTCACATTTACAAGGAATCAGTATTTTTGGCAAAGACTAACATAGCATCTACAAACATGATGCGACATCCCTTTTTGCCTCTTTCTGTCTCAGGAGGGCGCAGGTAACCAGGTCCTTAGTCATTGCGCACAAAGAATTGAATCAAACACACAGAAAGTTTATAGCAGAGAGAGAACAGATTCATTAAGCGGTAGTACACCCCACAGAACATGGGAGCAAGCTGACTCCAAGTAGAGACTGACCCACAGTGGCTAGAGGGATTCTGTTCTTACAGGGCAGATATTTCCTGGCTAGTTTTGGCAGGCTTTTATTGTGCATGTGCAAGCTGTTATATTACTTTCAAGCTTCTGTGTATGCAGTCTCCCATGATTTTCCCTGATTGGCCAGTAGGGCAGGGGGGTCCCACAATGCTAATTTATTATAACGCTGTTATAATGAAGCAGGAGTCATACAGCATCTGTGAAGATGCAGTCATGATTCACAGTGATTCAGTGCTTTTCCTGAAAGCAGGGGCAACCAGTCTTAGAACAGGGTCTCTGTCCTATATCGATGTCCTTTGTCTTAATCCTGGCATGCCTGTGGAGTTTCCTCCCTCCTGATGGTCTCCTGTCTCACTTCCAGCTGCACAAGTAACCTACCAAGGTCAACCGTAGGTTCCCAGGAGCCACCAGATCTTCCAAAGGGGGGAAGAATGTCATTTCTTGTGTTATACCAAAGTGCTGTTCATTGTGCCCTAATACCAAAGAGGTATATTAGCTTTATTTTTTATTAATGATTCTCTTCCTGGGAACACAGACAGAAGAAGCCCGTGGGAACAGCTGATAATATCCCCAAATGGCAAATTTAGAATCACCCCTTTCTTTATCCTGAAGGCTTTAATCAGGGTAAAGATTGGGATATTTGGTGTTTTCTCTGTAGAATTAGTTCTCACCAGCTCCATCCCCAGACCTGCTTTCATATTGATTTCTGATAACTGTCCCTCCTTAAAATTCCCATTTCTACTAGTTTACAGGTCATAATAACAAACTTAAGTATCACTGTGTAACTATTAGACAGTTATACAGTTAGACAGTGAGTGGTTTAAAGCTTCCTACTATTGTAATGGACATCTTGGTATTTAAGGCTCTTTGCAATGTCAGAGGTTAATTTCTTTAAAATAGAAAATAGATTATTTGGGCAAAGTTTCTGAAAATTTGTAGGATTGTTAATATGTATTTGAAAGTAGATATTCCTATCTGATTTTTGCCTATAGATAATCAAGAAAGCCATTTCCTCATCAAGTAATATCTGTGGTAAAATAACTGTCATTCTTCAAAACACCTCCATTACTTGCTATAAATATAACTAGCTACATTAATGTGTCACAAAAAATCACCACAACTTCATATTTCCCTTTTTAAAAAGCTCATTTCAATCCCTTTGCTAGCAGAATATTATTCTCACAAAGTTTTGCAATTTTTTAAGCTTTCAAGTTTGAATACAAGGTTTGAGGTCAGGTTTTGAAATCTAACACCCATAAAGTTTGGGTATATTATGCAACCAAAACAGTTTCTCCAGCCTAACAAGCAACATGGTGGCCTTGATAGTGTATCAACTCCCCGACTACTCACTCACTAATCACTCCCAATCTTACCACTCACAGCCTTGAAGAGTTTCCATGAGCCCATGGAAAACAATGTTAATTATATTTATAATCAGCTCTCTTGGCTCTAAACTCACCAATTCTGATTCTCTGACTCAGTGAGTTGTGCGTGATTATATTATGCTTTGTCCTTGTCTACATCAGCTACATTGACATTTAAACTGAGTTTTCTAGCATTGTTTGTAATTGCTGAATGAATTTTAATCCTTTCCTTCACCTTTCTTTTCTCTTTCTCTTTCTTTTTACGAAAAAGGCAAAATGTGTATAGTAGAGAAAGTACGTGCAGATAAAAACATCCCAGACTAACTTGTCAACAGAATTCAAAGTCACATTAGTGTAAATGTGTTTAATATGTGTAACTCTGTCAAAACAATCTAAAACTAGGTCTTATACAGGAGAATGCATGTTCAATGAATACTTTGAATCTGTTGATTTATAAGAGAAAATTATCATGATCCTCTTAATCACCATCTTCATCATCCCAGTTATGATTGTTGAATGCTTATGATGCATCAGGTAACAATTATCCCAAGCACTTTACTAATTGTATTAGTTTCCTAGGGCTGCCTAGGAACAAATTACAAGAATTTGGTATATTAAAACAATAGAGATGTATTTTCTCATGGTTCTGGAGGCCAAAAGCCTGAAATCAAGATATTTGTAGGATTGCACTCCTTCCTAAGAATATGGAGGAGATTCTGTTTCTTGCTTCTTCCAACTTCTAGTGGTTGCTAACTTCTTTGAGCTTGTAGCCAAATAACTCCAATGTCTGCCTCGATGGTCGTATTGCCTTATCTTCTCCTTCTATCTCCTCTGTGTGTCTTTTATATGGACACTTGTCATTGGATTCAGGACCCACCCCTATAATCCAGGTGAGCTCATCTCAAGATCCTTAACTATTATACATCTGCAAAGACCCTTTTTCTAAATAAGGTAATATTCACAGGATCTGGAGATGAAGTTGAACATAACTTTTTTTGGAGACTCTATTTAACCACTCTACTTAAACTATTTTTAGTTTCATAAATGTAGAGATAAACTAAGAATAAGAGAGAGGTTAGCAATTTTCTTCATGTTGCACAGGTCATAAGTGGTAGAACTAAAAAAGTAGAACTCATCCCATTGCATTTTACTGTCTTTTGTTTTTATTGAGGTATGATTTATACACAAAAAAGATGTATAGACTTCCTGTGATATCTTGATGGGTTTAAAGATAAGTATGTAGCTGTGAAATTGTCATTGTTTCATTTTATTTGTTCATTTACTCATTTGTGTACTGCTTTCTGGGCCTCAGTATCTTGATGGCTGAGACACTCTTATTCTGATATGTTTCTAGTGCCCAACTTTTAGCTTTTGATACAGACCGGACACTAAATAACCAATTTTTTAATAAGTAAATGTATGAATTCTCACCAGCAAGACCTCTACCAATGACCAAGTAGAGCCAATAACCATAACATAAGAAAACATATCTGTTATTTTGCAGCTGTTTTACCCAAAGGTTATCAAAATTCAATAGAGAATGCTAACCTCTTTCTAGAGATACAGAGTATGAAAATTTATTTATTTAGACTTAACTTAAAGAATAAACTCCAAAATACAACCATAGAAATAGGAATCAACCATTTCTCAGCTTCTTCCTGTTTTTTCTTATCATTGTATTATATTTTTTAAAACTCAGGAATAACTGAAAGAAGGGGAAAACCTTGATAAATTACCACTTTATTTCATCTTTAAGCACAGCCACTGCCACATATTGACTGGTATGTGATTTGTATTGAGCAGCGAGATCCAATTTGTTGCCTCGTTATTGCTGCTGACTGAGGATAGCTCTTTCCCCCCAGACAAATGGAGTGATAATTGAGGGCAGCCAAAGACCACATCAGAGTTACTCAACCGCTGTGGCAATCGTTCTGCGAGTACGTCATTCAGCCTCCCTTTCTCACCTTGAGGGAATTTGGGTCACTCATTTGCACAGGAAACTAAAATTTTGGTAATATAGAGGACTAGGATTAAAAAGTATTAGGTCTGATCTATTTGAGGAGTAATTTTCATAAAGTTACTATTTTAATGTGAGCTATTTTATCCTAGGATTTGGGTTGTTGTTGGTGGTGGTTGGCTTTGGGGTTTGTTTGTTTGTTTTATTTTATTTTGTTTATCATTCATTCATCTGCTATTCTTATGCCAGGGCACCTACCATCCAGGTGAAACTTAGTGTTCTATCATAGACCCCTTGTTTGGTTTAGATGTACTTTCTTCTCGGGGTGTTCCAACACTGGAATTCTTATCTGTTTTCTAAACATTTATGAGCTTGGCAGGGAGTCTTCAGACATTGCAAAGAAGATGACAACCAAATTTTTATGGTAGGTTGGTGCCAGATTCAAGGATGTGAGAATGGGTTAGAAGGAGTAGAATTCAGAAGCACTAAAGTGTTGGGATTAAAATATAATTGAACTGAGGCACCTTGACCCAGATGTACTTTAAGATGTAAGAAACTAAACCTTCTTGATATTTCTAATATTAGATTTCTTCATTTATAAAATGTATATTATAATACATTACAACCAGGATCCATAAGAAATTTAGTTGAGAAATAACGTGTTGAGTGTCTGCTACAATACCTGGAACATATTACTTAAATGTTATTATTTAAAAGAAACTTATTATTTAAAAGAAACTTATTTAAAAGGTACTTAAATGTTATTATTTAAAAGAAATTCACCCATGGGCACAAACAACAGTGTGGTAACAGACAGAGGGAAGAGGGGTAGGAGCTGGGTGGAAGTAGCCCAAGGTACAAGGATGGGAACATCTGTACTAGTGTCAATAATAAAAATAAAGGGAAAAAGAGAAATTCAGGTATGACAGAAAACCTCAGGAAATCTTCTTTATATTTTTAGTGAAATTTTTACCTTGTACTTATTAACTTATTGCTTTTGTGAGCTTTCTAGTGCTTAACATTTGCCCCACAAGCACACCAGCTCAATCAACTAAATTGAGAGAGCAAATACGTTTCTCTGGGAAAATTACATTAACAAAATTTATGATACTGGCAGGTAAAATCAGAATGTTAATTTCTTAATTTTCTGCTTAAACCATAATTGTCATGCAGTTTTCCACATGTGAGTGCTTATTATTTTATCCCTGTTGGCAAACTTAATGGGAAACAAAATCATAATTAGAGTGCTATGTATTGAAATAGAATCCGAGCAAGGAACAGTAGATGAATAGAATTGTAATTACCATGAGTTTTTTGTCATTTAATAAATTCATCTCCACAATATGGGCAGTCTGGTTAAAAGTACTGGAATGTTTACATTTCATTGTCCAATGTTCCCTTCACTCAGAATGTTGGTAGGTTAAATATTACATTTGTTTGCTTCTATCACTGAACTTTTACAGGCAACCGTCTGGCTGATTAATCTCTTTTCCTTTACAAATGTCGGTGTGTTTTCAGTCAGTAATCACTTACTTACTAAGAGCGACTCTGTCTTTACAAGGCATTCTCATCTCTCAGTTCTCATTCCTTGTATGCTGATTTTTACACTACAAATTTCAGAAAGCAACATCAGTTTTTGTATTTCCATAATGCTTGGATTATCTCTAACTGAAGATGCTACTTATTTCTTTGTGATCTTCAGTTTTCTCATTTAAAAAATGGAGATGAGAGCCATTGTTAATACAATGAAAACGGTTTGTGTGATATCAATACAATGTTGCAGCCAAGGAGAATGGACTGGAATGCGCATGTGTGAACAAGGACGACTTCACTGTACCAGTCAGTGGGGGCGGTAGATGTCATTGAGTGAGCATGTGTACTGTGTGGCTGTCACATTCAAAATTACTGAGTGAGTAGAATAATGAATCTGCACTAGATTTTGCATTAATTTGAACATTCCTCTGTGGAGACAACTGTCGTGATTCAGAAGACTACAGCAATTGGCAACTGGTGATTGGCAGCTTCATCATGACAACGTGCTTGCTCACGCATCATATCCCATGCAGTGAAACATCAAATCACCTAGGTGGCTTAGCCTCCCTATAGCCCAGATTTGGTGCCCTGCAGCTTTTGGCTTTTTCCAAAACTAAAATCGCCTTTGAAAGGGAAGAGATTTCAGACCATTGATGAAATTCAGGAAAATACAACAGGACAGCTAATGACGATTGGGAGAATTATGTAAAGTCCCAAGGTGCCTACTTTGAAGGGGACTGAAGCATCATTGTCCTATGTACAATGTTTCTTATATCTTGTATCTTCTTCAATAAATGTCTCTACTTTTCATTTAAGAAGAAAGATAAAAATGGAGATGATAACACTCATACAATTTTTGAGAAACTGAATAATGTTTTCAAAGGACTTAATACAGAGCCTACCATAAGCATGAACTTAGTAAATGTTTTTTTTTAAAACTCTCATGCCCTCACATTTAATAGCATTTTGCTGTGACCTGACTTCTGATAAAAAGAGAGCCCAACCACAGCAAGACTCTTCATAATGCATACAGCTCACTCTATGTCTAATAACAGTTTCCCCATGATCATGTGAAGAGTAAAGACCACTTTTATTTTAACTGGCTGCTGTTGAAAATGCCTGAACCCTACTTTGTAAGGGCATCTGGAAGTTGGAACGTTAGATCCCTTTTGAAAAGGAGTCTGGCAAGTGAAATAGAATAATGACATGAATGTTCTTTAAAAATGGCAAAACACATTGCATGTGAAGAAGATAATCACTATTATTAGAAGATTGGCGACTTTGTAGAGCATGGGAATGGCAAATGCATCAATGAGGCTTTCTGAGGTGCTGAAGAAACAGAAATTTCACAAGCTTTCATGCAATTCCTCTGAAAAAATCTTGAGCACCTACTTGTTTCTTTAACAATGAAGTCATCACAAGGCAATCTAACAACATAACAAGGCAAAGTAATTCAGTTGTTAACACCTTCAGGCGACATCTGTGGAAGAAGAATCTCCCCAACAGAGATTATAAAATAACATTATTCTTGCTTCACTATTTTCATATGCAACAAGGAGAAAGTACAGGCTAATGAATCAAAAAGTCACTTATCCAGCCTTCTCCTTCCAGCAGCATTGCTTTAAATAATCTCTTTTTTGAATTATTCAATAATTCTACCTGAAGCACAGCAAGGATTATTAGTCAATCTGTTGTACACCAGGCATGGTTGGAAGGCTTAATAGTTTGAAAGTTAAAATTATTTCTTGGTTATGTAAATGTTTTGGATCTATCATTTGTTCATGAACTATTTCATGAAACAGTGAGAGTTTGAATTGAGACTTTCAAGGTGAAATAAGAAACCATTTACGAGGAAACCTGTCATTGGTATATCAAGTTGATAGCAGCCATGGAGCTGTTAGTGAGAAACAGGCCTATAAGAATATACAAATGGGAGAATTCTTAGGAAAAAGTGGATCTCGGTGCAGGCTGCCTTTACATAAACTGGGCCATCTCTCTGTTAAAGGCAACCTATTGGGAAAGTTGTTTCTAAATAAAATTCAGTCTTCCAACTTGAAAGCCCACACATTTCTTCCTAAGGACTTCCCAGTGTGGAACAGGGATCCCATACCGACGTGCCTTGGTTGCTGCCATTTTGGGCAGAATCAACTTGATCCTGGTGCCTGTTTGAAATCACTCCAACTGCCCCCACAGTAGTAGATTGGACCAGAGCAAGTTAGCAGGTTACCTCTACAATGATCGGGCCCTTTATTCTTCCTTGGTTGACTTGAACAATCTGGAGAAATACTCTTGATTCAAATGGAATTACATTTGATCAGTCCATTCAGGTGCATCAAGTCATGTTCAGACTCTGTAGGGAAGCAGAGGCAGCCTGCATCTGCTTTGGGATCAAAATAGGACAGAAAAGCAGGCAGTTCTTAGGAGCCAAAGAGGCTGATGCTAAAAACTTAATTGAAAATCATGCATTTAAGTGACTGTATTATGTTTTGTTGAGGAGAGTTTTTCCAACAAAACATTTACTTAGCATCCCCAAGACAAGCAGCATCAGACGTGTGTGAGATATGCTCAGAGGCGGTTGAGGTGTCATACACTCAGCCCTCGCCTAATGCCAATGAGAGGATCTTGGAGACTGAGACTTCAAACGAAATGACATATAATGAACTCACTTTCATCATAGGCTAATTGATATAAACAAGAGTTAAGCTCCTATGGCATATCCTTGGTCACAAAAAAGTCACCAAACTCCTAAAGAAAGACCCCAAATACTTTTAATATTAAACATTTAAATAAAAGTGATATATATATATTTAAGAAAGATTAATAAAACAAGTAAGATAATTATTTTTTAACCTGCTTATTCCAGTTATGGGTCACATGTGTGTGGAACCTGTCTCAGCAGTTCAGGGTGCAAAGGGGGCACTTGACCTGGAGAAGACACCCTTCCATCCCCAGGACCACTGACATCCACCCACAGTCACTCAGACTGACACAACCAAGATGCACCAGCTGACCTCTTATGCACATCTTTGAGATGTGGGAGGAAACTGGAGAACCCAGAGAAAATCCATGCAGACATTGGGAGAAATGTGCCAGGTCCCCATAGACAGTGGCTCTTGCCAGCAATATTTTTTTTCTCATCAACTTTATAATGAAATTACTTTAAACAAAACAGCATTACTCCAGGACCTGCTATACACTGATTTTAGGAGCTCAGTTAGGTTTGCTAGGCACAATAATATGAGCGAGAGTAGTTGAGCTTCATTTGCCTCCTCTTGTTATGTAGCTTACACTCTGTAGATGTTCAACCTTGCTCATAATTAAATGGAAGTGAATTAATAAATATATATGTGTATTACATGTCAGGTTAAAGGTATATCAAAGCATGAACAAATGCTGGTGGTAATTGGAAAAGTTCTTAGCAGGAATGTTGATCTGTACAATTGGTACAATATTTGGGATAAAGGAGGAAACCCCCCAAAATAACAGATTTATCTTCTCAACAGTAGGCCCCTTCTAGTACAGGCTTCTTCCACTAGGTGAATGTTCTAGGAACCCATCTGTATCAGTGTACCAGCTGGCGTTGTTGTGAGAGGCTGCATTCAGCTTCAGTGAATTTTTTTAAAAGATTATTTCAACACTTATGCTGATTTTATGATGGGCAATTTACAAGCACACCTGCCCACACTGTGCTGAGTGTTCAGCAGTTTTTAACCAAAAATGACATGACCCCCATGTCCCATTGCATGGCCTCCCTGGTCACCCAAGCTTGCCCCAAGCAACTTTTTTTTGTTTCTCTCAGATGAAAACAAGTCCTCAAAAGGAAACATTTTGCAGATGTGGAAGAGATGAAACAAAAAATGGTAGAAACACTAAAAGGCCTCAAAATCAGTGAGCTCAGTAACTGTTTTGAGCAGTGGAAAAAGCATGTCAATAGGTGTATTGCATCAAAAGGAGAGTATTTTGAAGGTGACTGAAGTTTAAACATGTGAGAATAAATACACAATTTTTTATAAATAAATTCCATTTTCTGGGGGTCACCCTTCCTAAATGTAACTAAGGGGTGTGTGTATGTGTGTGTGTAATTAAGATTATATATAAAATTATTATATAATTAAGACATGTACACACATATCACATGTATAGTATATGTGAAATGCATATGCTATTTGATCCAGAAATCTTAATTAATGAATTCAATAGATGTACCATACACCTTATTGCCAATTGCTTATAATGACAAAATATAAGTGCTCTCTTGCTTTCTCTGTCTCTTTCTCATATTGTCTCTCACTCTCTCCCTCTATTCCTCACTTTTTCACACACACACACACACACACACACACACACACACACACTACAAACTACAACCCAGTATCCATTAATAGGATCAATAGAGGCAACGAGGAGCAGTATGGGAGGAGCCCAGCTCCTGGGTTTTAAATGTTAGCTAGCTATACGATGCAATCTTGAACACATTACTCAGCCTCTCTTTGCCACTCTTTTCTCATTTTTCAATTGGAATAATAACAGTACCTATCTTATATGGCTGTTTCCAGAATTAAGTTAATATATGTATTTTTAAGGGCCTAAAAGAAATGATTCCCAGAAGTAGCAGTTATTTTATGTGTCCATTAAAATAATGAACTAAACCTGCTTGTGCTGATTTGTGAAGATTCCTAAAGGTACATTATAAAGCAAACTTAAAAGCAAATTAATGAATAATAGCATGTGTATTTTTATTTTATTTAATTAAAACTTATAAAATTTTGGTAAATGCTGAAGAAGTTGGAAAGATATACCAAAGACAGCCAAACAGTAGTTAGCAGCAGTTGTCTCTGAGAAATGGTAGTGGAGGTCTAAGAAGGGAGGTTTTAATTTTTCATTTTAGTCCTTTCTCTATTATGTGAAATTTTAACTAAATATACCTGTACTTCTATAAATTAAGCAAAAATGTACAGCATATCTGGCTGCTTTTTCATAACGTTTAGGGGCTACTTACTTTCTCTCCTCATTTGTGTCCGATGTGACTTGGTGTTCTAGCAGGCCACCCACAGTGGGGTTGCTCTAGGAAGTCCTGTTCTTACCCACCAATGTGAACTAACATGACTTAACACAGCTTCAGGTGAGCCCTGTGTGCGATCACATGGTGTATCTTGCCAAGAGCTGCATCAAAGAGCTTTAATAACCCCCTTTGCCCTGGCGTATGACTGGCTGTTGCATTAGAATATAAAGTTCATGTTAAAGAAGGAAGGAACCACCCTCCACACACACAGAAACATCAACATTCATTATTTTTGTCTTCAAGTGACACATATTTACCGCTTAGAACTCGGGCTTATTTTGGAAAAAAACTGAGAAAATTACAGCCTTTGACCCTTGCATTGTTAAGATGACTTGTACACTGTTTCAGTTTTGATGTTATTTCACCCTACTTTAGGAGAGTTTATTGATTTAAAATGATCACTACCCAGGAGTTCCCAAACCTCACTTAACATCATGTTTCCCTTGAGTTAGTGAAAAATGCTAAATGAATTAAGTCTAAACAGAAATGGTACTATTATCCACAGTATTGAGAAATCCCTTCATGTTAGTGGTAGGGTCTTCAGTAACTGGTGAGATATGTTTTCATAGAGAGTTTTTTGAAATATTTTTTTTTAAACTCAAAGATCTATTGGGCAGAAAAGAAAAAAGTTGGCAAATAATGTAATATTTGTGGAAAAAAACTATGCAATCAGGGATTGTATGCTCTGCCAAAGGGCATTCAAACAAAATTAAACAGTGTGCACATACAGTGGGATGCTGAAGGGAACTAGACTGTAGCCAAGTTTGACCTCGAGGTCTTCTAGTCACCTATTTCTATATGGCTTTGTCTTTCCAATCATAGTTCAAGGCCATTTACATGTTTCAGCCACATATCATTTAAAATAAATAAAATAATTGGAGGATAAATAACATAGTACTCTTAAATCTACATTTTACTTGACCTTCTAATCGAAGGATAGAAGATCCTTCTATTGTTCTATACATTAAAACAGGACCACATTGTCAAACACTGTCCTCACTCCTAACCTGTCACATAGTAGATAATCAATCAAAAAATGAATATCCGAACAAATGACTTCAAACTATTGTCTTGCCAGTGTGTCACAGTGTCAGATGCAATGCTTCCTGTTGTGTCAGATTTTTTGACAGAGTCCACAAAGGAAGAAAAGAAATGTAAAATGTGTCAGACACCCTGTATCCTAAAGAGAAAGCCTAGACCCTGTAGTCAAGCATTAGCCTGTTAACTGTATCCCATGTGTATAAAAGGTGAACAGTTAGCAAAAAGGCTGTAGAGAGTTGGTGGCATGAGTGACATTTCTTTCCTTCTTCTCATAACTCCCCTTAATCAGTAAAGCACATCAAAAGATTCCAGGGGTCCTACTGGAAAGCTAGCTCTTTGACGTTTAGGGAACAGTAATGCTGATATCTAAAACTGTTTGAAAATACCTAAAAGTAAGAAGGTGAGGCTAGAGTGGTCCCTGTTGGCAAGTGTAGCACAGAGGTAACTATACTGCCACCAAAGACTGTGGTGTACAGGTGTGAGAGAGTGTTCAGAGAGGTGTACAAATGAGGTGTATGAGGTGTCCGTGAATGGAATCACCACTTTTGTCTTAGAATGAACCTCTCCCAAGACAATGTTCCAGAGAAGCAAAGGGACCTCAACAAGAATACACACTTAACAGAAGCTAATGAGGAAGTCAAAATCGTCAGCCTGAGGAGGCATAATCTCTAGGGAGGCAAATGTAAAATGTACCTAAATTCTAAAGAATATTTCTGGAAAACCTATATAAGTAACTCAAACAACAACAAAAAGTCTTGACTGGGTTGCTTTCCCCTTTAGACAATACTGGTATCAGACATCAAAAGCACGGCCACAACATTTTCCTTTAATTATATCCCTCCCCAAGTGATCACTGAAAGTATCAGAAATATCTGTTAGAAAGGTGGGCAGTAAGAAATAAGGCATGGAAAAATAATAAAACAGGTTACTCTCCATTTGGCCATTGGAGGCTCCCAAACCTGAACCAGGCTAAAACATGGAGCAGCTTTAAACTTGGATTAAGTAAGATTAGACTGGACACTTCATTATCTGACAGCCACTGCCCAGGTTTTTCTCTGGATGTAGAGAATAGTAAGTTTATAGAGTAAGTTTAATGGTGAGAGAAAAGAAAAAAAAATAACTTTAATCCATCCTGGCACATGTAGCCCGTTCAATAACCCTGTTACGCACAGAATAATAGCCCTTGATTTTAACAATGAATACATGAATGACTACCTTAAGATGTAAGAGTTAGTTTCTTGAAAATGAGGTTCAGCTGGTGTAATCATAGGACGAAGCAATGCAGCTTTCGGAGTTGCTGGGATTGGAATTGGATTCGCCATGCCTATTTCTCCTCCTCTGGTCTCCCTTTCTCACTGCGTTGTGGTTGTATTCAATCAGAGCTTTTAATTCCATCTCCAGAGAGGAAAAGAAACTTAGAAAAAAAATCTCAAAGCAGGGCTCCAATAGTTTGTTTTTGGTCATGTGCCCACAGCTGAACAAATCACTGTGCTGAGGGAGAATGATATACGGTGATTGCTGAACCCACCAGGAAATACTTGGGTGTGGGAGGAAGAAGTTGCTCCCTAAAGAAAATGGGGAGTGGGGACTGAATCTGGAAAGACAAAAATTCTATACTTTTGTCCTTCAAATTTATTCCTAAAAATGAATGGCTAAAGTGCTCCAATCACTGGTGAGAGGGCTGACAAATAGGTTTATGAGCACGGAGAGCTGACAGTTTTGGCAGTGATGGTGAAGACTTACTGACAGGCACAGTTGAAAGGTCATGGAAAAATAGAGTAATAAATGCTTTGAAACAGGCAGGCAAATAACATTTCATAATAGTATTTCCGGTAAGGAAATGCTGCTCATTTGTCAGAAACTCTCCTTACTGATATGAGCAGCAAGTTTATAAGCCAATTCTAAGGAGATGCTTTGTTTATAAGATGACATGTATTAATTTCAGTTTTCCCAGCTGCATGCATCCTGTACAGAACAAGACACATATACTAAATGCATTTTAGAACACAGAAGTTCTCAAGTATTTTATGAACCATTTCTTTTCAATTGATTTCTTTGGGTTTGCAAGGCTAGATTTTTAAAGCCAGTTTCCACAAGAATGTAGTTTTCCAACATTTTAAGTAAATTATCACAATATGAGTGATAACCTGGGTGTATCTTCATGATCCAAAAACTCATCTAACCATAAATTTGCAAATAGTATTATCAAAATTACTTTCTTTTTTAAGTATTGCAAAATGAGTTCATTTTTGTAATAGAGTTAAAAAAATCACTTAAAAACATTTAAAATCCAAAAATTACAGAGGAAAATTACCCACCATTTTTTATGTTAAATTTTTTTCTTAAATATTATTTTGTATGTATTGACTTTATAACCAATTATCTTATAGTTCATTACTTTTTTAAAAACATTTTTAGTTAATACCATTGGCTTTCTCAACTATAGTTATATTTTTTCTTGATTTTTAATAAAATATTGTATGTATTAAGTTTTTGTGTTAATTATGTATTAAAGTGACATGATTTTATCTGATTAATTATATATTATTCTGTAATAGGTGGTTCTATTCTCTGGCTACTTATAGAATTCTTTTTATTTTGAAGTTTCTTTTTATTTGAATTTCAAGAACTTCAGGATACATTTTACCCATTTTCTACAGTTGTTTGATTCATTTCTGGAAATCAATGAGTCTTTTTATTTTCTAGGTTTTTGTCTTTTTTTCATTTGGAAAAACTGTTCAAATTTGAACATTTTCTGTATTTCATTTGTTCAGTTCTCATTAATTATATTTTAGATCTCTATTGTATGTCCAGGTTTTGCTTTATTCTTTAAATTATTTTCATCTAGCATGCTTAAAGTCAAATTCCATTTTATGTACTACTGTTTCTGTACGTTGCTGTTTTAAATTTAACTTGAAATTCTATAGCATCATTAAGCTCCTCATAAATTTCTTACCTTAGCTGGAATAACCCTCTACTAATTTTGTTCAACTTTATCCTTATCTTCTGACTCTTATGCATGCTTTATTCCTGCTCTTTATTTTCAATAGGTTTACAGTAATTCAGCCCTTTTGCTTGACATATGAACAACTTAAGGCTACGACGGAGATTGGAACTTTCTAAGACTTTGAGACAGATTACCCATCTCTCCATGCTGCTTCTCCCTCTCCAAAACTGCCATTCCAATGACCATATCTTGGTCAGAGCAGGGGGACTATAGTTTTTGCAAATTCAAAAAGAAAAACATATTTAAAAAGGGGATTATTAATTGGTTCTACAAATAAATATGTTCATCTTAAGAGTTAATATCCCACAAGTTTGGGGGCAGGTGGGTAAAAAAGGTGAAGTGATTAGGAAGTACAAATTGCCAGTTATTAAAATAGTCACAGGGAAGTAAAGCACAGGCAACACAGTCAATAACATTGTCATAACTATGTGTGATGTCAGATGGCTACTGGCCTTATCCAGGCAATCGCTTTGTAAGGTGTTTAAATATCTAAACATTATGTTCTATACCTGAAACTAATACAATGTTGTATGTCAACTGTAATTGAGAAATGAATTTTTAAAAAGTAGTTAGTATAGCGTAAGTGAGTAACCCAGACACAGAAAGACAAATACTGTATGTTTTCATTTATATGAGGAATCTAAAAAAGTCAAACCCATAGAACCAGAAAGCAGATTGGTGGTAGCCAAGTGCTGGGGATGTGGGGGTTGGAGAACTGGGGGATATTGGTCTGAGGGCACAGACTTTCAGTTAAAAGATGAATTAGCTCTGGAGAGCTATTGTATAGCATGTTGACTATAGTTAATAGTACTATATTGTAAGAATTTAAATGTTCTCACCACATGTAAAAGAGAAACACTGTAAGAAGATGGATATATTAATTAACTTGACTGTGGTAATTTTTTCACAATGTCTGTGTTCATTAAACCATCATGTTGTGCTCCTTAAAAAAACAGAGTGAGTAGAGCGTAGCGGTAAAGAACAGAGACACTGGATCCATTGTCCCTGGGCTGGGATCCCAGTTCATCCACTTCTGGGGGTATGACTCGTAAAACCTACGTAACTGCCCTGCGCACCAGTGTACTCATCTGTGAAAATGGGTAACAATACCAGGGTTTACCTCAAAGGGCTGTTGTAAGGATTAATTGGGTTAATACCTGTAAAACTCTTGGAAGTGTCCTCAATAGGTGTTATTTCAGCCTTGCTCTTGTTATAATATTGGAGCTTGGATTTGGGGCCATGGGGTGCCATGAATGAAGAAGATGGTGAGTGGCACTCAGAGAGCTGCATGATGATGTTGGAAGATAAAATATGCCGCCTCACTCAGATCCTTTGACTGTCCCCAGCTTGTTACAAAAATGAGGTTACACTCTATTTCTCTGTTACATAAGCATTTAATTAAAAAGTATATAATGCTATGGCAAAAAAATGAGGCACGTTATAAAGACCAGAGCATGTACAGGAATAAGATGACTCACTCAGCACAGATGACTGTAAGGAAAGGATTATTTATAAAGGTGTGGGAAGGGTAAAGGAAGTTAAATTATGGGTAATAGGTGGTGACAGCTTAACAGCACCTGGAAGCACTACTACTGTTAGATGCAAGGAAATGAGGAGGGGTACCGGAATGAAGTGAGACCTGCTGCTTTAAGAAAGGGTCGTTCAGCTGAAGTTATGTTCCTCCTGAAGGAAGACAGCCTGTCTCAGTCTGTACCCAGGCAGCAAAGAAGCGAAGGGAATAAATACCCTGACTTTTCTATTTTCCCATCTTCCTATGTCCTGCTTGTACCTCATTGGCTAAATTCAATAATAAACCAAAGCTCATCCTCTAAGCTCTGTCTTTGTGGGGTTGTCAGCTGTCCAGGTGTACATTAATGACTACACTACTTACTATGTTTTGTTTGCCATTCAAGCTCCAAATCACAAAATAACTTTAAATTACCTTAGAGCTCTGGGGTAGATGCTATAGATGGGCTCATTCAGCTTCTCTTCCATCTGCCTTTCTGGATATGTCACTTTAAAGCAGAGGCTGAAAGGCTGTAAACCAAATTTCCTAGACTCATTGTAACTACCCTTCTGGATGCAAAACAGTTTCTCCTGATGAGATGCACATGTGTGAAATGTGGAAAGCAGATTAACGCAAAGGTCATCATCCTTCTGCCGCTGGTTGCGCAGGCAATCGAGGCAGTGGGAAGTAAGTGCTCAAAGGTAATTACAGAGCTCAGACTCCACCATATGAAGTCCATCCACAATGTTTGGACAGTTTATAAGGCAGCTATGTGGTGTTGGTACCAGCAGTGGTGGCAGCATTTTTCAATCACAGGTTTCCTAAGGTGGTGTGTTTTTGAACTTTACTTTTTAATAAGTTTTTTTAATTGTTGTTCTATTACAGTTGTTCCAATTTCCTCCCATTGCTCTCCCCTGTCCCACACCCCACGCCACTTCCACAGTCAATCCCCACCCTTCTGTCTATGTTCATGGGTCACCCATACCTGCTCCTTGATTAGACCCCTCCCTTTCTCTCCTGCAGCCCCCTCCCACCTCCCTTCTGGTCACTCTCCATCTGTTACTTGTTTCCATGCTTCTGGTTCTTTTCTTGCTTGCTGGTTTGTTTTGTTGATTAGGTTACACTTATAAGTGAGATCATATGGTATTTGTCTTTCACTGCCTGGCTTATTTCATGTAGCATAATGCTCTCCAGTTCCATCCATGCTGTTGTGAAGGGTAGGAGCTCCTCCTTTCTTTATGCTGCATAGTATTCCATTGTGTAAATGTACCACAGTTTTTGATCCACTCATTTATTGAACTTTATTTATACTACTCAAAATCCCTGTACTTTTGCCCTTTCAATGATTTTGTAAGCATTTATTTATCCACATTAAACTTTTTGCTGCCTAGAAAAGGTGGCGTGTGCTTTGTTTCCTGCACTGACCAGTGCCAAACAAGCCCCAGTGCTCTTACTCTTTAGCACACACCATGCACTTTAGTGTTATGGGTCCCTGTTGGGCATCAAATAAACCTTGAGGCTCCCTGATTTTAAGGTCTTTGCTTGAACCAAGCTTCCCTTCCAAAATTCTTGCTTTTAGGTAATGCACTCTTACTGATATTCTGCCCTAGGTTGACCTCCAACCAAAACTCTTTCATGGGACCTTTTTCTTTTCCACCCCTCTGCTGCCTTCCCCCTCCTCCTCCTTCTTCCCTTTCTTCTTTTTCTTCCCCTCTCTCTCTCTCTCAAGTGGCCTGACTCACTACACAACAGGGCCTGATCCAATGTCTTGAGTATAGCTATAGGTTGATACATATTTTCAGGTTAACTACTGATGAATGTAGAAATATTGCTTTCCATGTACAGTCTTCATAGACTATAGCAATCAGAAGCCTGTAACTTGCAAAACTAACACCCTCAAACTGTCATGTGACATTTAACATGCATTATGCTTTTAAGCCAAAATAAAATGTCCAGAAATTATCAGTGACTTTTAGTTAAAAATGAATATATGATTTTTAATCATTAGAAGATTTTAAAATTCTGACTTAAAAACTAGAAATTCACATTTGTCATTACTGAATTTCCAGACAAGCATTTGTTGACTCTAAGAAATTAATAAGTTGTTTTTTATGCTTTTTGTCATCTAAATATACACACAAACATATTTTCATCTCTGTTCAAATGTATATATGCAAATCTAAAAAGCTTTGGTCTTTTCAAAAGCACATTATAGAAGTGAATATGTATCAACATGGTTGGTTTTATGCCAAGAAATAAAAATGAAGAATAAAATACATTGCAAATTAAAAATCACCATGTGAATACAAAATAGTGATACTTTATTTTAAATGAAGATGCCCTTCTTAGCAAGGAAATTGTGGATTTGAGGCTAAGCCTCTGTGCCATCATTCACTATGTGAACTTGGGCAGATCACTTACTGTCACTTGACCTTCATCTTAGTTGTATGTCAAATGGGAAAAATGGGATTTGTTTCCTTCACTCTTGAATCAAGGCCCAAAGACAATCCCCACAGATCACCCTGCAGGTGTAGAGTGGATTTACAGCAGAGGTTCATCACATCCTGGAAACATGCATACCCCAGCTGAGGGTCGGGGCATGACAGCCAAAGAGAACACGTTTGGCTTACAGCAATCATCCTTCAGCTCCGTGGTAAGGTGCTTTCAGGGCGGTCCCCACTTGGTAACACAATGCAGAGTCTCTCCTAGTGAATGTGTTTCCTAAAACTGCTACTTTGCTACCCTTCCATTTCTCATTCCGGTGATTTTTATCTGGTACCGAGCACACTGCAATTATTTGCTCATCAAACTGTTATCTACTGAGATGTCTCGGAACACGTGCATGGACAGCATAGAAATGATTGCCTTTTTGTCACATGACTTTAACATGCACTCTCCCCTCCTTCTTCTCCTGTCTTCATTTGTGAAATTTCAAATCGATCAGACAATAGTTTGTTGTTAAATTAATGTCTGCGGCTTGTTTTATAGCCCAAATTTTCCAATGGGGCAAATAGAATAGAAAAAGATGTGTGATAATGTAATTAGAGCTGCGAGTGTAGTATAGTGAAAATATTATTAAACTGGGTATTAGAAAACTGAAATTACAGTTCTATTAGTAGTAATATTAGTAATGAGATGTTTAGTTTATCCTGTTGAGTTTTAATTTTCTTGTTTATCAAATGGGGGCTGAAAGTGCCTTCTGTTGATTAGCTTCCAGTTACATGTGATGTGTCCATGTTGGTATAAACAGGAAGTGCCTATATTTGTTTTTTAATTAATATTTCAAATATTCCATTTCCTGTACACTTACCATTTATTTTTTCTCTATTATATAAGGAGCTACTGCATAAGCTGTTCATATATTTTATAGAGCAGGTGTTCTTACAGCAAAAACCCCAAGAACAAGGACTGTGAAGATTAAGACTGTAGTAGGAGCACAGAGACTAACACATTAAGATGGCACAAATATAGAAAATCTAAATCAGCTGATTGTGAATTTAATATGCTGGTTGTGCCTTGGAAAAGGGTGATAAATATCACTCTGTATAGGACTGCTTATATGTAAACAACTTTTTAAAAATTACACAATTTAACTTTCTATAAATTGTAAAGTACTGTAAGTTATAAAGTATCTATTTTTTACATTTAGAAATGAGTTTATTAAACAAGCCCAATAGAGCACTGGTTTTTAAATACCTTTTCATTTCTCATTTGTTAAAGAAAAGGGAAAAAGCTCTAAGAGGTGAAGAGATTAGGAATGAGGCAAATGAGAAAACCAGTAAGTTCTGAAGTGCTTTGGCATAAGAGAAATCAATATTTTCACACATGCTCATCATAATTCACTGAGTTTTAGGGCATCGCTGAATGTCATCACCCTTTGAAATGTCAGTTTACCGATATTCACAGTTCTTTATCTAAATTAATACTTGGCCTTTTGAGGCCATCTCCTTAGAAGGCACTAGTCAACAAAGTAAAACTCTCTTCGGGAGAGAAACTTCAGCTACTGTGGACCAAAGTACACATGAAAACATGAGGCTCCACACACACATCTCAGCCACACATAGAGGAAAATCTGGAAAGATAAAATATTTACAGAAATTATCCTTGGATAGATTATGAGTAATTTTTATAAGATGTTTGCCTTTGCTTTTTAACTTTCTCAAAGGAATGTGAATAAATTTTGAAAAAATTATTAACCAATTAACTAATTAATACGTAATACATGTAAGAGTCATTTGAGTATTTTAGTTGCTTCTTCAGCAAGCAGACTCTATAGATAAGAACAGTAAATATCAAATTTTGCTGCAAATTGGAATCTCATTACCCTGGCGGCACGCCATACCAATTAAACGAGAAGCTCTGAGAATGAGACCTAGATATTAGTATTTTTACCACTCCAAATCTGAGAACCAGTGATATGGAACACAGTATGTTATATATAAATATAACTTTGGATTATGGAAAAATGATATAAAGATACAATTTCATAGTAATAAGTGTCCAGTGGTGGCATTCTTAAGATTTTATTTATTTTACCTTTAGGGGGGAAGGAAAGGAGAGAGGGAGACAAATATCAATGTGTGGTTGCCTCTCATGTGTCCCCTGCCGGGAACTGGCCTGCAACCCAGGCATGTGCCCTGACTGGGAATCGAACCGCAATCTTTTGGTTCACAGGCCACACTCAATCCACTGAGCTACACCAGCCAGGGCCAGTGGTGGCATTCTTAACCAAATTCTTATAACCTTATCTCCTAGGGCAAGGGAAATAAAGGAAAAAAACAAATGTCTCAGCCAACTTCTCAATAGCCAGTTCTTTCTTGACTCATGCTGGTTTCCATACTTGCTTCACCAACATTTCTATCAATTCTGTGAGATAACTGATATTCTTCCTATAGATTCCTCTTTGATATAAGTTACTCAGTGTTTGACTCCTATAACCCTAACTGGTATATTCTTAATGTGTCATTAATGTATAAATAATATGAATTAGGTAAAAAAGAAATAAAATTCTAAAACCTTATTTATTTTTAGAGAGAGTGGAAGGGAAAGAGAAAGAGAAGGAGAGAAACATCAATGTCGCCTCTAGCACTTCCCCCACTGAGGACCTGGCCTGCAAACCAGGCCTGTGCCCTGACTAGGAATAGAACTGGCAACCCTTCAGTTTGCAGGCCTCACTCAGTCCACTGAGCCACACTACATAGGCCTAAACCCATATTCTTCTAATATGATTTTGGTATATTCTTCCCTTATTTCAGTCATGTTGTATTTAACTGTTAATAAAACACTGTAAAATTTATGAAGTTGAGTCTCTCATCCATGACTAAAAGAGTAAAAAAAAAACCCCAAACACTTGTATGTATGGTGTAATAATATTATCTGTTTCTGCCTACTTGATATAAATTAATCACTTCATCATGCAACCATGGAATGAAATTCATTCCATATGAACAGTGAAATGACATCAACACCTTAAAACCAGGAATTGCTTTTGCATCTCTCATGACACCTGAATATCAGATAGGTGTTTTTGGTTTTTTTTTTTTCAGTTTAAAATACTGACTTTGTAGACTCAAAATTCTTCTATGCATTTATTATTTCTAGATATATAGAAGTTGACAATACTTAGAAGGGGGAAATGCAAAATCAAATGGAATGATTTTTTTTCCTTTAAAGAGTATTCTCCTAAAGGAATTTTGTGTTCCAATATTGAAAAAGTAGAAATTTTGAGAATTATTGATAATAAAGAACACTCATACCTCTACATTGTCTAACCAAGAAAACTATCACAGTTTTATGTCTATTTCTGACCTTCCCTCCAACCTCAGAATCTTATATTCAACTGCCTAACTGTAAGTCCACGTGAATGTTTAGATCTAACAACAGCAAAACCAAACTACTAGTTCTGAATGAAAACCTGCTCTTTTCCAAGCTCCCCTAGATCAGCAAATGGCAGCTCTGTACTTTTACTACACAACCAAAATAACTTGGAGTTATCAAAAAAATCTTTCTTGCACACCTCAGACCGAAGCCTATTAGCAAATCCTGTCAGATTTATCTTGCAAATTTTTGTAAAATCTGACCTCTTTTGTTACCACCCCCACTGTTACCAACTTAGCAATACGTGGCAAGCCTGCAGCTAACATTATACTCAACAGTAAAAGGTTGAAAGCTTTTCCTCTCAGATCAGGAAAAAAACAAGGGTGCCCTCGCTCACCACTCCTATGCAACATAGTACTGGCAGTCTTAGCAGAGTGATCAGGTAGAATAAAGAAATAAACAGCATGCAAATCAGAAAGGAAGAAGTAAAGTTATCTGTATTTGCAGATGATAATGATCTTATATAGAGAAAATCCTAAAGACTCATCCAAAAAACTGTTAGACCTTACAACAAATTTAGTAAGGTTGCAGGATATGTAATTAACATACAGAAATCTGTTGCATTTTCACATAGTAACAATAAAATATCTGTAAAAGAAATAAAGAAAAGTCTATTTTACATAGTATCAAAAGCAATAAAATAAGAATAAATTTAACCAAGGAGGTGAAAAATCTCTACACCAAAAACATCAGGACTCTGATGAGAAAAACTGAAATAGATTCAAACAAATGTAAAAATAGCCTTTGTTCATGGATCAGAGGAGTGAATATTGTCTAATTCCTAGGCTACCCAAAGCTGTCTACAGATTCAATGCATTCCCATTAAATGTCCAGTGGATTTCATACTATACTACAAAACTATAGTGATGAAAGCAGTATGGTACTGACATAAAAAGAGACACATACACCAATAAAACAGAATCAAGAGTTTGGAAATAAACTCATGCATGTGCAGTCACCCAATATTTGGAAAAGGAGCTAAGAATACTCGGTGGGGAAAGAATAGCCTTTTCAATAAGTGTTGTTGGGAAAACTGGATATCCACACGCAGAAAAATGAAGTTGGATACTTTTGTTACACAAGTCACAAAAACTAACTTGAGGTAGATTAAAAATGTAAAATTAATGATACCCTAAAACTCTCAGTAGAAAACTTCTTGTCATAGATCATAACAATTTTTTGATACAATGACAAAAGCACAAGCAACAAAGCAAAAATTTAAAAATGTGATTTATCAAACCAAAAAGCTTCTGCTCAGCCAGGAAAGCATCCACAAAATTAAAACACAACCTACAGAATGAGAGAAAGCATTTGCAAACCATGTATTTCATAAAGAGCTAATACCCAAAATATATAAAGAACTCATACAAATAAATAACAAAAAAAGCAATCTGATTGAAAATGGGCAAAGGAAATGAATAGACATTTTTCCAAAGAGAAGATATAAGTGGCCAACTGGTACATGAAAATATGCTCAGCATCATTAATCATCAGGGAAATGCAACTGAAAACCATGATAAGATATCACCTCAAGCATTTTAGAATAGCAATCATCAAAAAGACAAAAGATAAAAATTTTTGGCAAGGAAGTGATAAAAGGTAACTCTTGTGCACTGTTCCTGGGAATATAAGTTGGTACAGCCACTATGAAAACCAGTATGAAAAATTGTAACTATAACTACCCTATGATCCAACAATCTGACTTGTGGATATATCTCCCTAAGAAATGAAAATAGATACCAAAGAGATGATACCTGCATGTTCATGTTTGTTGCAGCATTGTTCACAATAGAAAACATATATAAACAACCAAAGTGTCTGTCCATGGATGACTGGATAAAGAAGATGCAAGATATACACACAAACACTGAAATATTATTCAGCCATGAAAAAGAATGAAATCCATCGACTTGTGACAACATGGTTGGTCCTTCAGGACCTTATGCTAAGGAAAGTAAATCAGGCAAGGAAATACAAATACTGTGTGATGTCACTTACATGTGGAATCTGAAAAAGGTGAACTGGTAAAAACAGAGTTGAATAGTGGTTACCAATGGCTGGGGGTATAAGAAATGGGATGATGCTGGTCAAAGTATAGATTATAGAACATAAAAGGAAAAATAGAAACACTACCTTAAGGAGATTTTAACATACTTTTATCAGTCCAAGTCAATCAGAAGAGCAAAAAAATAAGTATATAGAGTACCAAATAACATAAGCAACAAGTAGAATCAAAGGTAGATATTTATCAAAATGTCCAACCTCAATAAATACAAAACACATCTGCTTACAAAATGCAGTGAGAATATTTATAAAAAGGTACCATAAAATAAAACAAAATCCAGTAATTTTTATACAGAAAAAATGATACCAAAAAAATTGTCTAATCACAATGCAATAAAACTAGAAAATAATGGCAAAATTAAACAGAAATTTCTATCATTAAAAATTAAAATGAATCAAAATTTCAGCAATATTTAAGATAATGTTAATGCAAATAATATATTCTAGAACATACATAATAAAGCAAAAGAGTAGCCAGATGAAATTGCATAGCCTGAATTATAGCTGAAGAATTAAAAAAGAAAATAAATGTCATAAATACCAAAATAAACACAAAACAAGGCACAAAAGGCACATTAATAATGAAATAGAAATTAACAGATTAGGCAGCAGAATAATGAGGCAAATTTATACAGAAAAGAAAACAGGTTCCATCCAAGATGGAGGCATAGGTAGAAACCCTTCACTTCCTCACATAACCAAAAGGAGGATAACAACCAATCTAAAATCAACAAACAATGAGAAGCACCAGATAATCAAACTGCATCAAACTCCAACAACCAAGGAATTAAAGAAAAAATCAACCAGGACAACCAGACAGTAAGAACCCTCGGCGAGGTGGAGGACCACGACAGCAGGGCTGGCTGAAGAAGAAACTGAGACTCAGAGCATACTGTGGACTACAGTGGTTGCCGAGGGTGGGAGAAATTCCCAGTCTCACACTAGAGCTCCTTGGAAAGCGCACTAGAGAAGAACAGGCAAGCGCCTGGCTCCCTCCTGGCCCCTCCCTCACAGGCAGCGTTGCAGCTGAGCATGCAAGGTTGCCCTGCCTGGGTGAATACCTAAGGCCCCTCCCCCTTACAACTTTTCAGGTGTGCCAAAAAAAGAAATAGGGCCAAAATGAAACAGACCAAAACCTCAGAAAGAGAGCTAAGTGATAAGAATATTCTCCAATCTATCTGATGGAGAATTTAAAGCCCTGGTAATCAAAATGCTCACAGAACTGATTGAGCTTGGTCAAAAAATGAAAAAACAAATGAAGGATACCCAAAATGAAATAAAGCAAAATATTCAGGGAACCAACAGTGATAGGAAGGAAACCAGGACTCAAAGCAATGATTTGGAACAAAAGGGAAAAATAAACATCCAACCAGCACAGAATAAAGAAATAAGAATTCAAAAAAGTGAAGAAAGACTTCAGAATCTCTGGGACAACCTGAAGCGTTCCAATATCCAAATCATAGGGGTACCAGAAAAAGAACAACAGCAAGAATTCAAAAACTTATCTGAACAAATAATGAAGGAAAACTTCCCCAATCTGGCGAAGGAAATATACTTCCAGGAAGTCCAGAGAGTCCCAAAGAAGTTGGACCCAAGGAGGAACACACCAAGGCACATCATCATTAAGTTATCCAAGATAAAAGATGTGAGAATCTTAAAAGCAACAAGAAAAAAGAAGACAGTTACCTACAAAGGAATTGCCATAAGGCTATCAGCTGATTTCTCAAAAGAAACCTTACAGGCAAGAAGGGGCTAGAAAGAAGTATTCCAAGTCATGAAAGGCAAGGACATACATCCAAGATTACTCTATCCAGCAAAGCTTTCATTTAGAATGGAAGGGAAGATAAAGTGCTTCTCAGGTAAGGTCAAGTTAAAGGAGTTCATCATCATCAAGTCATTATTACATGAAATGTTAAAGGGACTTATCTAAGAAAAAGATAAAAAAATATGAACAATAAAATGACAACAAACTCACAACTATCAACACATGAACCTAAAAGAAAAGAAAAACAACAAAAACAAAAACTAAGCAAATAAGTAGAACAAGAACAGAATCAAAGAAATGGATATCACATGGAGGGATTTCAGTGGTGAGGGGGAAGAGAGGAAAAGGGGAAAATGTACAGGGAAGAAGAAGCACAATTAGTAGGCATAAAACAGACAGGGAGAGATAAAAAATAGTATAGGAAACAGAGAACTCAAAGAACTTATATGTATAATCCATGGACATGAACTAAGGGGGGCAATGCTGGAGGGTTGGGGGGTCAGGGTGGAGGGGGTATAAAGGGGGGAACATTGGGAAAACTGTAATAGTACAATCAATAAAAACTACTTTAAAAAAAGAAAAAATTCTCTAAAAACCCCCATCCAAACCTACATTTCTTAATTACACCATATTTTATAAAAAGATTACTCCTTCTAAAATTAGCTCTCTGATGTCAAAACAGCTGGATGAAAAGTGAAAAAGTCAAGGACTCATCTTGGTGTTTCAGATGATATTTTTAAAAATAAATAAAATACAAAATGGAAAACATATATTCAAAACAAAGAACAATAGACAGTAATCAAGTAGATTTAAAAAATTAGAACTTCTAGAAATGAAAAACACAGTAAAAGAAATCAATAACATAATGGCCAAAAAAATTCTTTGATTTTTAGTTTCCATATGTTTTATAGTCGTATTAAGATACACAAAACTATGATACGTTAAAGGGTATTTCACTCTGAAAATAAAAAGAAAACAAAAAAATATTTTCCATCATTAAAGGTGACTGTTAGACTAATTTTTTCTCCAAAAAAAGAAAAAAATAATTATTAGCACTGACTTTTTATGAGGATATATATTTAATTAACACTTGAAGTATTAAAAAAAGAACTATGACAGCTAATAAACTATGATACTTTTCTAAAGTACCATTTTGGACATGAAATAAAATAATTGTCAGGCAAAGATCATCAGTGAATACTAAAAGAAGGCAAAAATTGATGTGATGGGATATTTGCATACTGCCAAAATATCACCACACAGATTACTTGATAGTTACAATAGGAAAAAAATTACTTTTATAATGAAGAAATTTGGTTGTCACCCCCTGAACAAGTGACCAAATTTAGCATCATTAATTCTGAAAATGCTTGACAGTATGTTCAACCTGATACAATGTAGTATGAAGTAAACAACTCATGTAATTATTCTGACAAAAGGAATATTTAACCTGAATTTAATCAAGCTATTATATCTAACTTCCATTTTAAACAAAATTCAACAATATATGCAGGGATATACATAAAATGACCCCGTAAATAAACAAGTTAAGTATCTCAAAGTAAAAGGCCTGGTCTCTTGAAAAGCTATTTGTTATTCAAAACAGGAGAGAGGGGAGGAAAATTGTTTTGGGTTAAAAGAGATGTGGTTGATATTTCAATCAAATGCAAAGTGAAAACTTGATTAGATGTTCTCTTGAAAAGGACTTGATAATAAGAATTAGAAAACTGGTTTTAATTTCTATAGCTGTAACAATATTATTTGGTTAATTGAGAAATATGTCTTATTCATGCAACATTTTTAGGGGTTAATTATCATAATGTCTGCAAATTGTTTGGAGGTGGTCAACAAGAAGATTGAGGGATAGAGATGGAAGAGAGGCAGAGAGCACAAAGCATTAATGAGTTTGGAACAGATCTGTAATAGTGGGTTTATTGTCATATTGTTTCATATGGAAAGTTTAATAACCACCCGTTGACAAATAGCCTGCTATTTTTTTAAACTGAAGTCCAAAAAAAAACAACATTTTACCTACTATTTTCTTCTGTTCAATCTCAAAGCGCTTTATGCCTGAGTGGACTTAATTTCTTCAGACCCTGCAATCTGAGGTGAGCACTTCTAGAAAGTTCATGGTTATTTTAGCCACTCCAAACTAAACTAGTACAACTAAAAATCTTTTACATGCCTCATTTGTTAAGGAATCCAAAGAGTTCACTGGATAAACGTGCCATTAATCCAATAACAATAAAAATTTTAAAAGCAACCAATCTCCAGTCCCAGGCAAAATTATGTTTCTGGAGCCTCTGCACATGGTGCTCCTAAAGGCCAGAGGGGCGATTCATTACCGAGTGGTGAGGGGGAAGGAGAGAATGTTCTTGATTTTCACCTTCCCATGATGTCTCTCATTTAGTCCATTATCTGTGAATTCAAGTTAAATTGGTCAAGAACTAATTTTGGCAGAATGTGTTTACTGTATGGCCGTTGGGAGTGGAAAAGACCTTTCTCCTTTCTCCAAAAGTGGCTTCTGATGATTTGTAGTGATGGTAGCCTTCATCACCCAGATCATTTATTAATGTGTCATTTCTTTCCTATCCATGATATCCAAAGTTTCTTAATTTTCTTTTCCCTTCGAGTTCTATGATTCTGGCTCACCAGTGCTGCGTTGGTTATGGGGTGAGCCTAGCAATATGGTGCGCCAAATATTACTAGTGTTCACCAAAACTTTCTTCTCTTTCCTGGACACATGGCGACTAACACTTCCGAGTTACCCTGTAGTTAAGGGGAACCATATGACTAGATCTGGCCAGTGAAATGAGGGCAATGAAAAGTGATATGGGTCCTTCCCAGGCTGAAGGAGGGAAAAATCACTGAGATAAACTCTAGCAAGCACCAGGTTCCCTAAATATCTATATGAAAAACAAGGCCCTTTCCATTGTATATTAATTCAATCAGGCCTTTTATTTTCAGGCACTGAAATGCAAGAGTTAATTCACTGACACAGCATAATCTAGCCCATCCTGACTCATACAGATGGCTTCTTCCTTCCCTAGTGAGCAAGGATTTTTGCTTGGTTGCTACGGTACCTACTGGCACTGTCATTTGCTTTGTAATTGTTAGGCCTGTAAAACTAGCTCTTTGGGGAACTTACCATTGCTCTTCATTTGTTTCAACCAGAGAATCACCCTTCACAGATTCTTGAACCAAAGCTGCAGTAGCTACTGAAAACTGCATTTTAGGCACCTCCTGAAGAGTAATACATCTGGCATGTAGTCCCAAAGACACTTGCTTCAATTGTTGGCCTCAGCCATGGATGTCACGTTTCTGCAGTAGCATCTGTTCTATATTCTTTTGGCAAAAGAAGAGTCTATTCTGTTCCTTTCAGAGAGGTCTCCGTTAAATTTTAGCAGCTTAATATGCTTCTTCCTTTGGTTCCATTCCTTCTCAAACATACCTAGAACTCAAAATGTTTGCTGAAACTTGGGGCCCCTTTGTTTCTTTCCCCCCCTTTTTTTTGATCAAATGTTTGTTTTTCAAAAACTCATTTCAATCTCGAAATCTATAGCTTCCCACAGTAAGATATATGAAATCAATGAATTCTGTTCAAACAAATTACATCATTCTTCACTCCTGATTTGAACAGCGTTATCCCAGAAACTGGATAAAGCTGTCCAAAACTCCAGAACTGGACTGATGAGCTCTCCTTTGATATATATCTGATTTGTTGTGACTTCTCTTAATGTCCTAATTCTGTTACTTTCTTGACTGTATTCCTTTAGGAAGAGACAATTGTTAAATCTCTGCTTATAGTAACCCTGTTATGGAATCCCATCTAATAGTGCTTTGAAAGTTCATGCTAATCTTTTGGTCTTTCCTTTTCAAGTCTGAACTAATTTTTCTTCCTTCTTTCCTCTCAATGTCTATCTGTTCTGGACTATAAAAGTCATTAATTTGACTTCTAAGATTTCAATGTTTAAGGAATTATCTTCCTTTAACTTAATCAATTGGTTTTTATATATTTTACTTTCAATCATTCACTGCTCCTACTTTGAAATAAAACTAAAGCATGCTTTTAAAACCCTCTAGATCCTCTGTTACATCCTGAGAAGATACGATTCTCAGCAGCACTGTAGGTACAGGCCTTTTTTGACTCCCTGCTTTGAGTACTTAATGATTTCATTGAGTTGCTTCCCACTCTATGTGTCAAATTTATAATAGGGGGCTTCTATTCCTTCTTTGCAATGAATTCGATCAAGTCATTGTTTCAGGCAGTGCTGCACATGCTTGCTAAGTCTGAGTCTTATAGGCACAGTTGCTAAAGACACACACACACACACCACAAATTCATCAAGTACAAGGCCCACACAGTTTCCCCATCTATCTCTGAAGACTTCAAAATATCAAATAGGAAGTACAGAATTTGAATAAACTAACCTAGAAAGACCTATTTATGTCTGGCCTTAAAGAGTTTGAGCTAGAAGCTCATATTAACTCTGTTATAATATGTGAATATAGTCTCTTCAGCATAAAACCCCAGCCTGCAGTCCTATCTGATAAATATTGTAAACACAGAAAAAAATATTCAGTCCAGTCCTGGCTGGTGTAGCTCAGTGGATTGAGTGCAGGCCTAGGAACCAAAGGGTTGCCAGTTCAATTCCCAGTCAGGGTCACGTGCCTGGGTTGTGGGCCAGGCCCTGGGTAGGGGGTGCATGAGAGGCAACCACACATTGATGTTTCTCTCCCTCTCCTCCTTGCTCTCTAAAAATAAATAAAAGTCTAAAACATATTTTTAAAAAACATTCAGTCCATTAGTACAAAAACATCTCTCAGATTCACCTAGTGAAAGGGTTTGGGTTGACTGATGCTCAGTGAACTAAAGTGATCCCTGACTTCATCTTCAGGTCTCTTGAACAAGGTCACATTCTACAAATACAGCATGTGACTCAAAGAAGATGAAGGTGCTCCCCAAGGGAGACATAGAAAAAGTGGAGCCACTGATTTTTTTCCATTTCATTAATTTCAGATTTTGTTTCTCACAATTAATTCCTTTTACTTAACTCCAGTTTGTCACCATTTGTCATATCATAATCATGTGTCATTTTCTAATGTCTTCAGAGAGTACTAAAGTCATTTATATTTAATCTTTCATATTTAATCATGCAGGCATTTACAGCCATAATTTTCACACAATAACAAATTTTATCACTTCATAGAATTTTTTATGAAGAATTCATTTTTCATTACTTTTAAAAGTGAAGTTGTAATAAGTTCAGCAATTTTTCCAAAGCTGTACAGATAGTAAACAGTCAACCTAGGCCTAAAAGCGTCAGTTTTCTCATTCTGTCTCTACTGAATGCCACGAGTTTGTGTTGTCTGGTTGTTAAATCTGACATAGACACCGTCTTAAGCTGGAACTAGAGCCAAAGGAGTCTTTTAGTACTGACATTCATCTTGTAACACGTTCTCTTCTCAGCAACCAACTGATTGAGGGATTACAGCCTAAGCTTCAGCTTTAATGGTAAGAAGAAAGATGCTCTGTTCTTTGTCTTGCTACCTATAAGATCTGCTTATCACAGGTCCTGCTGAGACTCGGATTGTAAATAGCCAACAAATCTTTCCCAAGGAACAGATAGAATCTGAACTCTCAGACCTTAGATATTTCTACTTTGTAGAAAACCTGGAAATAGATACTTAAACAAGTGGAAAAGTTTTTACTGGGAAGAACCCAAAAGAATCACAAAATATTTACTTCCCTGTTTTCTGCTGTGAAGCACTTTTAGTTCACTTTAATTTTAGTCTTAGAAACACCATACCACATGCAGCAGCCTTCAATGTTTTGTTAAAGAAGCAAATGCATTGAAAATCTGCTCATGGGCCCAAAGGTAGTACCTCTGTCAGCCAACTTCCCCACACCCCGTGCCCATCATCCCCACCAGAAGCTGAAACTCTGGTGAAGATTTGGCCTGGCCTTGCTTCTTTCCACCAGCTCACTTTTTGCATTCAAATTTGAAAAATAGTCCATGATGAAAAGTGTAGCAATGCTTTATTAGATAGTAACTAAGAAAAGTTTAGGCATTACCTTGGAAAGTGTTTTGATGGATGTTTATGAGTCTGTGTAAAAACAAAATATGTTCCTAAAATCTTTACCAATGATTTACTCTGGGAATAAGTACTATTATGCTACATATTTTCTATTTGCTCCCTGGATCCATCTCCACCCTTCTTCACCCTGTTCCATCCCCCAGAATACTGTCTTCTGTTGACTGTTTGAAAGGATTTCTTAGCTCATTGGGTTCCGGTTGGATTGAGTGAGTAGAGGTCACTGAATGGAGAGCACAATAAATAGCAGGCTGCAAGAAAGTGAGGTGGGGGATTTATTCTCTCTGTTCCCTCCTTTCTGAGTGCCACAGGTTAGCTGTTCCCTTTCACCAAAGGCTCCAACTCGTCTTTAAGGGGGCCCTTTCCATACTGCTACCCCTTTTAAGTAGCAGTAATTGCTTCCTGTCCTTCCATCTTCAGATTTAGGAATTGCACTGATTTCCTGCTATTGCTAGTACCGGGGAATTTACTATCCTTCACTGACTTCCCTAATCCCTGCTGACAAATCTTTCTAAATAGTTCCTTTAACGAACTCTCTTTTTAACAACCCAAGACGAGTATGCCATGTGCTTCCTGCTGAAACCCTGACTGATATGTAGTGTAAAAAGTATCCAATTGTGGCAGTATAACATTAATAAAGGAAAATATCAGGAATAATCATTACCTGCAATCAAAATACTTGGTCTTAATTTGAATCTGATATCTGCCAGCTTCTAGAAGTTTTCCTTTAGAAGTTCATTGACCTTTCTAAACTTCAGTTTTCTCAAGGGCGAAATACTTTCTCAGAGGACTATTTTAATATGAGATAGCTAGGATAGCAATTGACACAGTGACTAGGACACAAACGTTGAGTAAATAAGGGTTTGTGGTGGTTTTTGAATGGTGTCTACATAGCTAAGCTAGACTTTTGTGTCCTAGAATCTCCTTGACCATGTGGTTCATGGTATGGTTGACTCCAGGAGAAGCCTGCATGATATTTATAAGGCAGAAGTGAAGCAGCAACCATTTGGCTCTGAAAAGAAATGTTGGGCCTGGAGCTCCTGCAGATGACACACGTCCTTATAATCTGGTGGCTCACCTTGTTGGTGTGGGGCAGCTCATGAATTCACAGTGTCTCAGTTTCCACTAGGTCTCTCTTTCAGTTTTTCTGAGCCCTGGGTGATGTGAAAGGGACCCCATGTCTTTTACAAATTTCCCATGTCATCAAGTTTGAAAATGTGGAGAGACAGATCCAGTTCCAATGTGTCCTCATAGATTCCAATGTGTCCTCGTGCTCCTGGAGTTTATGTCCAGGTTTGCCTCCTAACAAGTGGTTCTGTGGACTTTTGTCTTTAGGCTGCCACCAAACACAGAAGCCATTTCCATAGATTATTTCACAAACTCCCCCAATTGTGAATGGTCTAATCTGTATTATATTATATTCCCTTATCCTCTACCACTCCACTAATTCAACAATCTGGATTCAATTCAGATAGAATCTAACTCATACACTGGTCCTCTTCTCCTCTTTTCCTGTTATGGACATGGTCACAAATATGGCTGAGCAGAGAACACAGGATATTAGAATACATTCTCCAATACAAATGAGAAGACCAGAATAATGTAATAAGTTTTTTTATCTTGTTGGATAATGAAGTAACAAAACACAAAGAAAAATAATATTTAATTTCAGAAGTCTTGATTTCAAGAATTAGACTTCTACCTTAGTCCCAGATTTCAAGAGGAGCTAAAGGTTTAAATCTTTATAACTTTGTTCTCCACCATTCTACAGGCACAATGAAAAATAAAACAAACAAACAAACAAACAAAAAAACCCACCTTTGTTCAGCGTTTGGGAAAGGAGATGGGGAGGCAATTACTGATTATTAATTTTTACTGGGGTTACTGAACACACCCTCTGCTTTTTTCTTTCCTCTCAGATTTCTGTCATTGTCTAGCAAGTTTAACTTCCAATGCTTTGCACCCAGATAGAATTTCATGCTCATTTAGCACATGACACCTTTAGAGCTGACAGAAGCGATCCACCTGGAACAGCCCGGCAACCCTGTGCTTGGGCCCAGAACGCTACAGAAATAGGCTTCTTTGTCTCTTTGATTCTCGATGGGTCATTTAATAGAAGCAGCTTCTCTGTTCTTTTTCTTTTTGAATGTTGCTTTTGTGAGTTGGAGTCTTGATGCAGCTGTTAGAAACCTTCCACTTCAGAGGTTAAACTACAGATCTAATGAGGGAAAATTATTTTTAGCTTAGCCTCTGGTACTATAAATTCCAGAAAATTTTGAATTAAGCTTTATGACTTTATAGGAAAAAATAGCAGGCTGCCAAACTGTCTTTCACTGCCTCTTTCTCTCCCCTTCCTTTTAAGTAACATTTAATGAGGTGACTTTTAAAATATTATTTTAAATTTCTTTTGGTAGCAACTACTGTGGTAGTTTAACAAAAAATTCTCAGACCCCTCTTGTTTGTTTTCTCATTGGACCTCTGTCTCTGACTAGTGATGCTAGACTAGCAAAATCATTGACATGATCAATGATATGTGAGCAGAGATTCTTTTGTCTTCTCTTCACAGTGGAAGATAAAATTTACCCCTTAGGACTAATATTGAGGCTGATAGAAAAACAAAATATACTACCACTTTATCCTTAAAAGCTGAAGTATTTCTCCTGAGGTAGAATTTCATCCTAACTCAGGCAATAAATAAAATAGAAGCTGAGTCATATTAGAAACAAGCCCAGCTGTGAATCACTCTGGGATTTCCCCTCTGCAATGGCTTACCCGAGTCCTAGGCTTCTCTTCTCTGAATCCCAGCTTTGGACTTGCACTGCTAATCAGCAATCACCCAACAGGAGGGACTGGGAGAGATAGAGAGTAAAAGTGGAGAAAGGCCTTGTTTGTAGGCTGATGATCATGAAAATATTGAATAAAATATTTATTGTACAATTAGTATGTGCACAGCAATGGGGGATGGTGAGGATATCACATGCGGGCATACAGATTGGCTGGAAAGAAAACAACACATTAGTATATATTAACTACAAAGTGAATCATCACTCCTTACTAATAATGTTACAAAGTGAGCTCAAGAAATTTCGCATCACTGGTGGGAAATGACTGACTGAGGGCCACTATAAGCTCCTTTCTAGGACCAGGCGAGAGCGTGTCCCAAGTGGATCTTGCAGTGAGCTTAGGAAGTCTCCAGGGTGAGAGCTGCTATGTCTTTTGCAAAACTAGATAGGGGAGTGTGGAGGGTGCTAAGAAACAAAGACAACCCTATGTGAACAGGAGAGAGACCTTGGAGTCTTAGTTTGAACATTAAAAAGATGGCCCACATTTTTACATCTGGTAAAACCAGACTGTCAGTCATGATGACAAGGGCAACATTAATTATTTTCTATGGCCTCAGTATTGTGCTAGATCCTTTATCATCCTCTTTAACATCAAATAGGTATCATTGTCACCAAGTGGAAACAGATGTACAGAAGATTCAGAAGCCTAAGTTCATGTAGCACTAAGTAAAGGGACTTCGGTTCAAATCACAGATCTATCTTATCCCAGAGCCTATGATTTCAATAGTAAAGATAAAGAGAATGGCTAAGACAGTAAAAACTATTGTGAGTTTAGGTAGTAAGTTGACATATGGAATCGGAAAGGATGGAATTTGAACTGAATCTTGAAGGATGGGAGAATAATAAGGACTCAGGTCATTCTAGGAAAACAAAAATGAATAGTTATACAGGCAAATAATGAAGGAGTGTTTGGAATCAGTGAGTCACTGGCCTGGATTTTCTCAAAATGTTTGTGGACTAATAACATATTATTCATGGATATCATTTAGCCATAAAAATTTGCTATTGCAGCATTTAATTATCTTCTTGAACTTGAAAGATAGGAAAACATTTGACAATTCATTGGAAATTTCTGGTTGGGAAGCCTAGTTATATCAATGAACTAATATAAATTTCAGGTACATCTAATGTATGTATTATGTATGTGTGTGTGTGTGTATATATATAATCAGAATTATTTTTAAGTAAATAAGTAAAATCCCCACATGTTACCCCAAATAAGACCAAGTCTCCACTTGTAAATATCTACTAGGCCATTTTGGAATGATGGAATTCAGAGTGGATCTAGAAACATATTACACTTTACTTTTTCGTAATTTTTTGAAAACATTTTTGCTTCTAGCAGAAACTCCTCATCTATATCAGGGAGGCATGTAAACACAAAACTTTGAGGAAAAGATGTTCCTTAGACATTTTGACAGCCCATTGTGAGAAGAGCTCACACTAGATAAAGAAGCAAAAGATAATAACTTTATTCATTGTACTTAGGAACATGTATGGAGCTGCTGTGGGCAAAATCTGAAGCGGGCCGAAGGCCTGGAGGTCCCAGCTGCAGGGCTCAGTGAGTGAGTGCGTCACTCCGCAGTGCTTGTGATTCAGAAGCCAGGGTCGCTCATCTGTGAACGTCCAAAGGGCCTAGGAGTGAGAACGGTGCCATAGCCACATTCCTAGTGGATCTTGGCATTAAACTTACATTCCACAAGCCACATCTCAGAAAACCTCTTGTGTCTTTACGTTAATCAGGCTTTGTATCCTATTAACAAAAACTTAGAGTACTAGCTGACCCAGATAAAGAATAGAAGGGCCTCATTTTCCAATGCTTTAGAAATTGTTAATTATTAAATTTTTCCCCACAAAAATTCCTGTAATTATAAATGAAGCTGCATTTTCTTTGGGAAGGTTAATTTTCTGCTAAATGATTTTTAGGTTAAGGCAATTTCATAGCATGAAAGACAAAGGGTGGGGTGCTAGATTGACTTTCCAATACGATGTGCTACTACATGTTTTTCTTACAAGACTGTCAAATAAACACACTCATATCTGCTAAGTATAGCTCTCGGGCAGACCCTGAAGTCCTCAATTTTTAAAAAGGAATTTGGCTTATATTGGATTTAACTTGCTCACAGGAGAGTATAATGAATCAATCCATGAATTTAAAAGAAATTCCATGCTTATAATCATAATCAATTAGTTATTTCAATCGATCTGGGATATTGACTACAGTTTTCATTAAGATATAGCTGAAGTAACTAGCAACATTTTTTGGTTTCTGAAAGAGGAAATCCATGGGATTCTTTATTTAATATCAATGAAGATACGCAGAGAAATTTAGGGAAAATTGTTTTTTTTTTTTTCCTTCAGGTTACAGCATACTTACTCAGAAAGACAAATAATGAGCTATACTATAGCCTAGCTGATGTCAAGTCATTTTCTTTCCAATTTTCAAAAACCAGATTTCCATGAAAGTTCAAAAGTCCAGGCACAGAAGGGGCAGGCATCCGGCCTTGGGGTTGGTGGGGGTCAGAGGCCACATGCAAGTCGGGCAGCAACAACAGACTGTGCAAGGAGGTTGGCACTGGGTCAGAGAAATCTTACATCAGAGGGAGTTTTATCATTAAAGCCTTAGTATACTCTTTGTTTCCAAGCATCTTGACTCTTAACAACGCTTCACCTTATTTATTCTAGATACAGTTCCTTAAGCACTCAGCTACCACTTGCGTTTTATCTTACTTTATGACTTGACTGCAGGTCCCACAAGGGAATCATGCTCTAAGAACACACAGCTATATTCTCCTTGACATTAATGGAGTGTCTTTAGAACAATAAACCTTAACCTTTCTCCCCATCCTGTCCTTCGGCAACCACCCACCTGAAGAATCACTTGTAAACCCATGGGTAACAGTGCTTCAACAGTCGCTGTCTTCTTAGCAGAGAATGGGGGCGGGGTGGAGTTAGTCATCCCGGCTGTGCGGTGTGTGCATCAGGGTCTCAGCAAGGCACCAGCAGGTTGAAACAGCACTTCAGATGCTTCTGATACATCTTAGAGAAAGGAGCCTCATTCTTTCCTTCGCCACGCTCCATGTTGAGAATGTTTTGTCTGGGGCTGTGTGCTCCCAGGCAGCATGGTGCTCTCTTATGAACAGGCAGACTAACCCAGAATTTAGGCCAGTGATGAGCATGAATAAATATATAAAGAAAAGACATTAGCTAGTCAATGATTGATAACTAAAATAAAAAACATTAATATGATAATGATAAAAAAGTAGGACTCTGTTTGATGTCCTAATTTGTCTTTAGTCTGAAATACATTGCAGGTGGTCAGGGCAGCAGGGACACTTTCATAGCTTTAATGTTTGAAGTGGTAAAGCTCTTAATCTTTTTCAGGTTCAAGGTCAGAGACTCATCCTGGGGGCAAGACAGATTCTGTTGAGATGGTCTCTGTGTGTTAGAACTAAGATAATTCCAGAGCTCCCTCAAAAGCACACAGGGCCCCAGACACATAGCCTCTCAACATGTTGCCCTACTGAGATTTCACATAAAAAACCATGACTCAACCTTTCCCAGTTTGCACTGTATAGTTATAAAAGGGTGGCTCGTGAGGAAGCATACAAATGAAGTGGCTGGTAAAGTATTATTTGAGGTGACTGGACAATGACTGCATCCTCCTTTGATGACACAGCTTCCAGCTCTGCCACGACCATGTGCCACCATGAAGTGGGGGGCTGATGAGCAATCGGTTCTCAGATCCAGCCTGCCATGAATAGACCTTTCTCTGATAGTAGGTTCTCTCTCCTGCTGTCCTGTATAAATAGCATCTGCAGAAAGGCATCATTAAGGAGGCAGGGCAGTGATCTCACCCTTCCCATCACACCAGGCATTGGTATGTTTTTTTCTTTCACTTCTGGGTACCACATTTCAGTATTTGCAGATGCTCAGTAAGATGCAGCTCAAATTGTAGGAACCTGAAGTAAAGGAGAGGGGTCTTTCCTTGAAGACTTCAGTATCATCTTAATCTGTTCCTTTGGGTGTGTTATTGTAACTTCTTGCTTTCAAATAATTTTGTCTTACAGGAAAGCTGTAAGAATAGTACAAGAAACTGTATACTACTCTCATGCAAAGTTCACAGTTACTATTTTGTAATACTAATTCATCATTGTGTGTATCTGTGGGTAACATTGTTTTGTATAATTTGGCAAAATGTTACAGTCATAATGCTTCTTTACTGCTAAATATGTGGTGTGCATTTTCTAAGAACAAGAATGTTCTCTTATATAACCACAGTACAGTGATCTAAATAATGTAGATGATAGTAGCACAATCTTTTAATCTAATCAAGAGAACTTATTCAAATTCCACCAATCTCCAGAAGTAATGTCCTTTATTACTATTCCAGAGTCCAATCCAAGATTAGGTATTGCTTGTCAGACTTCCTTTGCCTTCCACAATATTAACATTTTTGAAAAGTGCAGGACCGTTATTCCTTAGAATGTCTCTCAATTTGAGCTTGGATGATGTTTTCTTATGATAAGATTTAGATGACTCATTTTTGGTAGAAATATTACAAAAGTGGTGAAGTGACCCTTTTTAATGCATCACATGTAAAGTCACATGATTTTGGTTCATCGCATTAATGCTGATAAATTTTATGGCTTGGTTAAGGGGTTGTCTTCCAAAACTCCATGGCAAAGTTACTGAATTTTCTCCCTGTACTTAATAAATAATTTTTGAGAAGATACTTTGAGGCTATGTAAATCCTGTTTATCAGCAAATTAACCCAGTAGTTTGATGATTTTTGCCTAACTCAATTCTTATTGTGATCATTGACAAATTACCATTTTCTTTTTTATTATAGTAAAATACATGTAATCTTTTTTATCTTAACCATTTTAAGTGTATAATTTAGTAGTAGTAAGTACATACACAAATAAGTATTAACCTGTGGCACTTGAGTTTATAAAACTGAAATAGCAACATATACATAAGAGTTGTGGAAGAATTAATTAAATAAGTATATATACATATATATCTCTCTCTCAAACCCTTAGCATTATATTTTTTATGTATCTAAGTTCATTATCATTTTTAAAATTTTATTTTTCAGTTACAGTTGGCCTCAACATTATTTTGCATTAATTTTAGGTGTACAGCATAGTGGTTGGACAATCACATACTTCTGGAATTTCAGAAGTAATCCCTCTGGAATTTCAAGTGCTTACCTGGCAGCACACAGAGTTAGGACAACATCATCGACTGGGTTCCCTGTGCTGCCCTTCACACCCGGTGACTGCTGTGTGACTGCCAGTCTGCACTTCCCCACACTTTCGCCTTCGTCACCCATCCCCCACACTCCTCCCGGCAGCCAAACTGTAATTTTCTAACTCATGTGTTTCTTTTATGTTTTCTAGTTGGCATTTTACTACAATGAAAAGTTCCCCCCATCTATATGTTTATCATTAAGAAATCTAGACCCACTGAGACCTCATGTTTTTAGGATTTTCTGAGACATATAGCGAGAAAATAAATGTAATGTGCACACACACATACACACAAATACACGCATATCATAGCTGTATCTGTCCATGTCTTTCCTGCATATCTTAAAAGTCATGAATTTATACTAACACCTTTAATTTAAATCTAACACCATATGCTTAATTCTTATCTGCTTTCATTCCGTATGCTTAACTTCTTTATTTATTTGCTCATTCCTAGAGTATAGAAAGAGTAGTTCAGAAATATTAACCCATACTGTCTTTACAAACAAATTTGGCAACTAAATTCAATATTTGTTTACAGTTCCTTAAGTCTTTAGTCTGAGAGTATAACATACAAAAAAAACCCCAATATTCTAAAGTTTACCTTTTGAATTAGTTGTCACATCCTCATTAAGTGTAGTTATGTTATATATTTGCAACATAATTAAGTTAATGAGTTTCTGTTTCTATTCAATTTAAGTTTCCCCCCATTTTTGTTGATATAGTTATTTTCTGAGAGTATACAATAATAACAGAGTCCTGAAGTTAGAACTATACAAAAAGAGAGAAGAATATTAGGCCTCTTCCCTAAACACTGCTACTCTTGCCTTTCAAACATGTTGTCAAGATAATCACAAACTAATTTCTAGTTTATCTTCCATGTATGTACCTGTGGTGTTATTTTTGCTTTTGAAAAAAACAGGAAAAAAGTATATAATTTATCATTTCCTTTTTTCTGTAATGTTGTATATTACATTTTGCTTTTTCACATTGTTTTTGCATTTAATAGTAAATATTTAAATATCACATCATTTCATTTCTCATTGTTTTCTGTAGTTTTGTGTTAATCCATTGTGTGGGCAGATCATAGCTTATTCAACCAAACTCCTATATATGAGCATTTAGGTTATTTCTGATGTTATGTAATTTCAAACAAAAATGTAATTAATTATCCTGTATATATCTGTTTATATATTGTTGGCAGTGTGTCTACAGGGTCAATGATTAGAAGCTGAATTGCTGGGTCAAACACACGCATACTTCTGCAGAGTTATCAAATTCCCCTCAGTAAAGGTTGCACTGGCTTGCGTTCCACCAGCCATGTACGGGGGTGCCTGCTTCCCCATAATCTTGCCAGAAGAAGGTGTCTGGCTTTCATTTCTGCAGTCTGTGAAGTGGGAAATTATATCTCAATATGGCTAAAACTTGCACTTCTCTTATTTTGAGTGAAACTGAGCACCTTTCATACATTAAAGAGCCATTTTGAATTATTTGTTCATTTCTTTGGCCAATTATAATTGACAGGTTTGAATCTTTTCCATCTGAATTGTAAAAGAATCATTATATCTCATATATAATAATTCATAATAAATTAATATATGAAATATTAACTCTTCATCTGTGATAAATATCACAAATGTTTTCTCCTTGTTTTTTTTTACTTATCTTTTGACTTCACTTTAGTATTTGCCACGCAAAGCTTTTTGTTGTAATTATTTTTTAAAATTTTATGAAGTCACATTTATTTGTGGAGAAGAAGGTGTTTCCTATTCTTTTACAAAGCTGTTGCTTCTAATTGACTAATGTAATTGCACTAACAGCTCCAGTTCAATGTCAAACAGTAGTGGCTACACTGATGCATCCTTGTCTTGTCTTGGTCCTCATGACGTGTTCCATTTCCTGGCATCTTAAGATGCTAGTAAGTGTATCTCATCATGCTAAATAAATATTCATCAAACCCCATGATGTACTGTGTTTCTGAATTTAAAATCAATAGTGAGTGAAGAGAGAAATGTCAAAGTTTTTTTGTTGTTTGTTTTTGTTTTTTGTTGGTTTTTTGTTGGTTTTGAAGCATCTGTGAGCATCATCATAAATATGTAATTTTCTTTCTGAACTGCCTTTTCAGATCATTAAAGATTTGGTAGAATTTCCTTGTGTATTCATTTAGGTTTAGTTAACTTTCTTTCTTTTTTCTTTTTTTAGTCCTCATATGTTTATTGATTTCAGAGAGAGAGAAGGAGAGAGAGAGAAACATCAGTGTGAGAGAGAAACAGCCTTCTATTACTTCCTATACACGCCCCTACCGGGGACTGAACCTGCAACCTAGGCATGTGCCCTGACCAGGAATCAAACCTGTAAACTTTGGTATACAGGATAATGTTCTAACCAACTGAGCCACATCAGCCAGGGCAAACTTTCTTTATTTTTGAGAAATGAGTAAGTTGGGGATGACAGATATTCTGGATATATTATCCATTTAATCTATAAAATTAAAAAGGTATGTCTGTAGGGCATGCCTACTATCTGTAGGGCCCAGAGCAAGAACACAAATGGAGATTCATGTAATACACCTATTTTAAATGTTAAACCAAGCAAACAAACTGTAAAAAGAAATGTATTTTATCCTTCTGCCTTGATGAAAATATCTCCACAAGAACCTCTAAGGCCAAATTCGAGTTTAGAATTTCGTATTCGTCAGTTTTGTTCTGGATCACAATGGCATGGAGAGAGATGAGGGCCGACCCCCGATCGGTTATCTTCCTTTCTTCCTAACCACACACAGCAGACACAGTGTACCCCTGAGACCACATGACCAGGCTCTGTGTACAGTCTCCCATACCGAACTGGCCCCACAAAGAGCTGTCTCCTGCCCGCCCTTTGGGCAATTAGCCCTTAGGAATATTGGCTTTGGAATGAGGCCCCAAAAGCCTCTGGAAATGAGTTTAGGTTCATTTGAACATGAAATTTCAGGTGCAATATACACAGAACATGGACAAAAAAAAAAAAAAGAATGACACGGGTTTGGTGTTTATAGACCCTCAGCCCTACGAAATCCCTGTCCCTTGGAGACAAGCAAAGCTACAGGATGGTCAGAGTGGTCCAAAGAGGGGCTGTCCTTTCTGAGTCTAAAGGCAACAGGGCGGTGATGTTAAAGAGGATAACATTAACATCCTGAAATTTGCTTTATTTAAAGCAAAAGTGGTTTGGCCCATCAAATCTGTTTTCTGTGTATAAAGTTAACCTAGCAATTTATTACATAGTTGGAACTCTATGTTTAGAAAATAATGTTAAGGATCTAAAAGCTTCAGTTTTAAATCTGATCATTGTAGAATAATATGTGATGTCCCAAAATAGAAAGCAGTAGAAATGTCCGACAGTAACAGATAAGTGAACTATGATGCTTTCACCAATTAGAATACTATTTAGGCATAAAAATTGTTACTGAAAAAACTGTATATTCCTATGAATAATGTTTATGCATAATATTAAGCAAAATATAATACATAAATTACATATAATTATACATACAATTTGATTTAAACTGGGTTAAAATAATCTTTTCATAGAAATAAAAGAGGATAAGAATTCTGCATAGTGTATCTGTAATTCAAGGCATAAAATTGTTCCAACTTCTTGGGAAAAAAAACCCAGCAGCGTATGAGTATCCATGTGTAAGTTTTAAGACTAAGGGTTTATATTTTTTCCTGATCTACTTTTCTGAGGTTTCAGATTTTTTTCCTGAGCATTTATTACTATTACAATGAATACAAATGTGATAAGAAGATCAGACCCACTTGTGTCTAAGATCCTTTCCAACTCTAGTATGGAAATATTTTTATCTCTGAAGAATCAAAAGCTCTTGTTCCCATGTCTCTGTCCCATGGGTATTAAGCCAGAATTAATAGTTGATGCCTCTCTTAAAAAACATGGACATTAGCTAAGCTCTCAGATAAATCCTAAAATTTTGAGGCAGATTCCTGCGTCAGACAGCCAATTTCCTCATAGTAAGCATTCATTAAATATGTCTGTGATAAATTTGAAGTATACATAGACTGAACTGAGGCCCTGATCATTGATAGACATTTGCATTCCCTGCACTGCCAGAGATTTTGTTCCAGTGTAAAAGCACACTGGATGCAGTGGGGTCATCTGAAAGAGTTACAAATTGTCAGCTGGCAATGATTTTGTTTGTACCAGTTCCTCCTAGTACTACTTCTTGCTCCTGATGAAAAATGAAATCAATCCACTAAAATTATTTTAATTACATTAGAAAGTTTCATTGCATGATACATTTTCTGGAATTTTAAAACCTTCTCTGACATTCTGTCCATAGCTTAGGTCTAGGTCAGAACTTGGCATTTTTCAACAAAGACAGTGGTGACACAACCCTGTGTGAAACATTCCTTGATTCCGAAAACTGAACCCAGCACAGACTTCCAAGTTGGTCAGAACTGTATTCAAATGCAAGCTTTATCATTTAATGGCTGCATAACTCTGTACCAGCTATTTACCTCTTCTGAATTTCAGGTTAGACTCTGCAAAGTCTTCCTTAATGTGTAGGCCTGTTGTAAATATTAAATGATGCAATTTTAGAAAATATATAGTAGGAATTCAATAAATTAAAAATTTAACAGTCACAATTGCATAGTGATGTGAATTCAGATATTATAACATAAAAAATCAAAATTGAAATTTTTTTTTGCAGAACCCCATGTGTAAGTATTGTACTAATAAAGTCAACTAATGGGAAGAAAAAAAAAAACAACACTTGTCCAAATACGGATTCTTGCATTGACTCATGGGATAAAAGCTCTAACATTAAGAAATGCTAAACAAGAGAAAAGATAGTGATAAGATCAATAGCAATAAATTTTGGAGCCTCCAAATTATAAAACTAGCTATGAAGATGAAATTAGTAGGAAAATATGCTTTATGGGGAAAAAATGACAGGAAATTAGGCATATAGAAAAATGATTAGATGTTAAGTATCATTTGATTAGTAAACCATTATGGGTTAACATGAGACATTTTTATTTTATATTATATATTTTTAATATTTTATGTCATCATTTTGTCCTTGCTAATCCTAAACTTGATTTACTTGTACAAAAGAGTCATATCCTTGATTTAATTTTCATGTTCTAAACTGTTGGCAAAAACAACTACCTCATAATCTTTCTATGAACACTAAATAAGATAATGCTTTTACAGTACCACGCCAAATGTTTGGCACTTGTGGGTGCTCAATTATCATAGCTCCATTTAAACCACAGCAACTCTAGAACAAATTCCCATCCCTGAAAAGGGACACTGAATTATAAAACTAATGCCTCAGGATGCTAGGTAATGAGAAAAACCTAAAACAAGAAAGGCAATTTCTGATTCCAGTCTTCTTGGCTGCACTTGCTCCAACACCCCTTCCCAGAGTTCTGATGTACATCAGTCAGGACTGTGACAATGAATTGCCCCTCAGGCTGCAATTTCATCCTGGGGACGCTTTCAGATGCAGATATTACCTGGGAGTTGCAAGGTTATAAAAATGATCAATGCTACCACGTTTTAGATAAAGTAGCAGACTCTTCCCGACACTCAGATACAGAAACCCGGACCAGTCTAGGAGACCATGACTCCCTTGATGCTTATCTGGACATTAATGTCACTTTAAGAGCTTCATGGGAATCCCCTGGAGTGCCCTTAGAACATATGGTGTGTGAACTGAACAAAGAGCAGCTGTGGCCCTTATTAGCTCGGTAGCCTTACATAAGCCACTCAGCTTCTCCAAGTCTTATTTGGAAAACTGGAACAAAATTTCCTGTCTTGCTACTATAAAGGGTCATATGAAGGTCAAATGGGATAATGGATCTAAATATGCTGGGGGGAAAACAAAATGCAATGCTCTTTATAACATAAACTTGGATTATTATCTTCAGAGGCAAAGAGATTACATTTTTAAAGCCTTTTAAATGATGTTAAGAAATATAGCCTTGCAAACACAGCCAACAGCAAACTCATGGGGGCAGTGAGAGAAGCTAAGACTAATATAACATAACTGAAAACTGTGGGAAATCACAAACTCTGTTTTGGGTCTTCCACTGCTGGCATTTTCACTTGTTTTTTGTGTCATTTAAATTCACCTACTAAACACCTGAGTGTATTTTTCTAATGTTTATCCTGTGGATGCCTCCAACTGCAGCCAGAAGAAAAGCTGTAGATAGTGAAGATGAAAAAGAGGGCAGAAGAGGAGAGAGAAAGAGGAGACAGAGAAAGTTCTGCATAGGGCTCCAAGGCCCCGGCTTAGAAGGTCTGCTCTCACCTTACCCATTCCTATGTGTTAGATCTTAGCAACCAGTGATCACTTAAATAGCACGGGTCCCACAGTGAGTGAACTGGCATTTTCTCTTTGCCTGGTGGGGTATTTGCATGTTTACTGGTTATTCCAGAATGATATTTATCATTCACTGAAAGTTTCAAGGACAAAACAAATATGCTAGAGAGAAATTTGGGAAAGACTTAGAAGCTATAAAATATTACTTCTTGACAGCAAGATATTTCATTGTGTCTGGTGGGCAGGGCTTGTCAGTGGTCCATGAAGATTAAATCCTCAACTGGCAGTGAATTTTTATATGTTTCCAAGGACAGAAGGGTAACAGGTCAGTTTAAGAAAAGTGGTGACTGCAGAAAGTGGTGTAGCAAAATGCTTGTGGGTGGCCCGCTGAAATGGGAATGAGAACAGCCTAGTCCCAGGGGACTTCTGCAAAGTAAGAGGTCACAGATGCTATAACAGGAATAATCCACAGACGATGGCAGGCTACATTCACAAGAAGCTATCCATATGCAAAGAAAGTGCATTCTTAGAAACTGCAAGGAGAGTCCTTGCCCTTGATTGTCACGAAGTTCCAACAATCCTCTGATAGCTACTGACTTACACGGTGCTGGGAATCAGAATGACTCCATAGGAATTGAACTTACTCTTATAAATGCATGATGTCATTATGCTAAGACCCACCATACAAGCCATGATTAAGATACTGGTTCCCCAACGTACAGATGAAGAAATTAAAGTGCAAAGAAGTCTTACAGCAAGCACACATTGATTCCAGCTGGAGTGCAACATGAGCCATTTGAGCTCCAAAGTCAATTATCTTTATCAGCTCGTTGTATGTGTATGGCGTCCTATAAAAACAAGTGAGCCAGCAAGTGGGAACATAGTGGTGTGCGTCATTGGAAAAGTTACCCACATCTTCTTGATTTTAGATGTTTAAATATTTTTCCAAAAGAATCAGTGATAACATCTTACGCATAATATCATTTAATAATGAAGGCAAAAATAAATTTTCCACATTTTTGAGCATTATATGAATATTAGTGGATAATTATTTATTTCCACTGCCTGGGACATTGTAGAAATTCAACAATTTTACTAAATTAAATGAAGTATCTCTCTAAGTACTTAAGTACCTTTCAGGCAAAATTGAATTGATCTCAAATAGGACAGGTAACATTCTAAAAACTGGGGGAAAAAGTCGAACATGGGTATATTGGAAGATAAAATGGTGGGGGGGTGGTTTTAGAGGCCACAGGGGACATATATCCCCAAATTGCATCCCATTCTCAGTACTGAATTCTGATATGTAAAAAGGAGGAAATTAAAACTCCCAGAAGTGCCCTGGCTGGTGTGGCTCAGTGGATTGAGTTCCGTTCTGTAGACTGGATGGTCCATTCCTAGTCTAGGTCACATGCCTGGGCTGCAGGCCATGTCCCCAGTGTGGGGCTCACCAGAGGCAACCACACATTGATGCTTCTCTCCCTCTCTTTCTTTCTCCCTTCCCCCTCTCTAAAAATAAATAAAATCTTTAAAAAAAAAAAAAACTCTCAGAATTGTTTTAGTGCTGTATGACTGTCATAGGTATAAGTAAAGCATCTGTGTAAAATGTAAATAAAATAAGTGTTCTATTGTCCAACATAAGTAAAAAATCAAACTGTTTCATATTTATATTTCTTCAGCTAATTTTATTTGTTTATTTGTTAGACATTATGCTTGGACATAAGGGTAAACAAGACAAATATGACTTCTATACTAATTGAGATTATATTCCAATAGAAAATATAGACAAAAAACTAAGTTTTTACACTTTTCAATTGTGTAAAAGTGCCATGAAGTAAAAAAAGAAGAAATTTGGGGCAGCTTTGGTATTTCAGATAGGATGTTTACATGTGAATTTTTCTGATATAAGACTAGATGTCTGTATATTAAGAGGATTATTGATTATTTGCTACATTTAGACTCCTGTTATAAAGGGGCAACTAAACATCTTTAACTTCTTTTGAGTAAGTTCAACTTTTGTTCTTCAGATAAAGACAGGATTTATTTTCCTGAGTCAGTTATTTTTAGTGCTAAAGAGTTCAAATGCAGTTCAGAATGCCAACCTGACACATTTTGACTGGGAAAATACAGCAAAGCATAATTTCCCAAAATAATTGCATCATCTGAGCTGCATGACAGTAGGTTTTGCTGGTATAAGTACTGCATTGGGACATATCTCAAGGGAAAAATAAAGAGACCAGATTAAGTTTAATAAATATAATTATCACACAAAGAAGACACTGTGGTGCAGTGGAAAGAGGTATAGATTTTGGAAAAAAAACAAAAAAAAACTAAAGTAAATCATATTATCTCATTGAGCCTCATTTTTCTTATCTGAAAAAAAAAAGCACATGGGTAATACATGTTAGGAGCAAATGTTTCTTTACTGCTTCTGATATTTCCTCCCAGAAAAAGGGAACAGAGGGTAACAATTCTGACTTCTTCCTGCCCCATTTGCTTTGCTCCAGGAAAAAAAAAAATGGAATGACTTTATGGAATGGTAAACTTACAGAGAATAACCTAAACCTGTTCAGCTCCTCTTTTTTCTTTGGGAAGAATTTGTTAAAGGAGCAGACCCACACCTGGGGAGTACCTACTGAAAAGCTGATTGACAAGCTGATAAGACAATCAGTGTTAAGAAACTTGATAATGTTCTCCAAGGTCAATAATCAAGATGATAAGGCAATGTGTACAGACCTGCTAAGAATTTTCACCTTTAAATATTTCATATTCTGGTATGGAAGAAAAGTTCTATTTTAAATCTAAATAATAACTTGTGATTTACAGTTCTTTGTGAAAATCAAATGTAATAATGAATATAAAGCTGCTGCACAAATTTAAATCTGCATATAAACTTGTACACTTTTATTATAACAATATATTTTACTATTACACATCAATCTTCAAAAGTAGAAATAACAATGAAAGCCTAGGATTGAGGCTCTGGAATTTTTAAGCAATGCTGAGTACTTCCAGGATGCCTCAGCTTTAGGTAAAGCGTGCTGTGCTTCTATTTATCTGTGAAGGACTCATTCCCATCTCTCAGGTAATATCTGTTGAGTTGGATTGTGTCTCCCAGAAAAGCATTGTTGAAATTCTTACCCCTTCCACCTGTGAGTATGATTTTTTGTTGTTGTTGTTGTTTTAATATGAACCTAATTGTATGTTAATATTATGCATATATGTTAATACATATATGTTAATATATGCATTTTTTAAGTCAGAGAAAATAGAAACCAAATTTTTAACAATAGTTATCTCTGAGGGTAAAATTTCAGGAGACTATTTTTCTTTACATATTTTGGTATTATTTGATTTTTTACAGGATGCATATAATACTTTTCTTCTTTTAAACTTTTTTTATTGTTGTTCAAATACAGTTGTCTCCATTTCCCCCCACCATTCCCCCTAACCCCAGCCATCACCACTTCCCACCCTTAATCCTACCCCTCATTGGTTTTATCCATGTGTACTTCAGAGATGTTCCTGAAAGCCTTTTCCCCTTTTCCCCCCATTATCCCCTCCCACCTCCCCTCTGGTTACTGTCAGTTTGTTCTTAATTTCAATGTCTCTGGTTATATTTTGCTTGCTTGTTTGTTTTGTTGATCAGGGTTCACTTATAGGTGAGGTCATATGGCATTTGTCCTTCACCTCCTGGCTTATTTCACTTAGCATAATGCTCTCCAGTACCATCCATGCTGTAGCAAAGGGTAGGAGCTCCTTCCTTCTGCTATGTAGTATTCCATTGTGAAAATGTACCATAGTTTGGGGATTTTTGTTGTTTTTTTAAATGATTTTATTTATTTATTTTTATTTTTAGACAGGGGGAATGGAAGGAGAAAGAGAGGGAGAGAAACATCTATGTGTGGTTGCTTCTTGAGCATCCCCTACTGGGGACCTGGCCTGCAAACCAGGCAATTGCCCTAATTGGGAATCAAATTGGCGATCCTTTGGTTTGCAGGCCCACAATCAATCCACCAAGCCCCACCAGCCAGGGCACACCATGGTTTTTTTATTCATTCATTTACTAATGGGCACTTAGGTTGCTTCCAGCTCTTGGCTATTGTAAAATGTGCTGCTGTGAACAACGGGGTACACAGGTTCTTTTGGATTGGTGTTTCAGGGTTCTTAGGATATAATCCCAGCAGTGGAACTTCCAGGTCAAAAGGCAGTTCCATTTTTAGTTTCCTGAGGAAATTCTGTACTGTTTTCCAAAATGGCTGCACTAGTCTGCATTCCCACCAACAGTGCACCAGAGTTCCCTTTTCTCCACATCCTCTACAACACTTGTTTGTTGATTTATTTATGATGTCCATTCTCACTGGTGTCAAGTGGATTTCATTGTGGTTTTAATTTGCATCTCTCTGATGGCTAGTGATGCTGAGCATTCATATGTCCATGTGCCCTCTGTATGTCCTTCTTGGGGAAGTGTCTATTCAGGTCCTTTGCCCATTTTCTAATTGGATCGTTTGTCTTCCTGGTGTTGAGTCATATGAGTTCTTTATATATTTTAGAGATCAAACCCTTGCCTGAGGTTTCATTGGCGAATATGTTTTCCCATACAGTTAGTTCCCCTTTCATTTTGCTGATATTTTCTTTAGCCATGCAGAAGCCACAGAGATCAGACAAGAAAAATAAAAGGCATCCAAATTGTAAAGGAGGAAGTAAAACTGTCATTGTTTGCAGATAATATGATAGTGTTCATAGAAAATCCCATAGGCTCCACCAAAAAACTACTAGACCTAATAAATGAATTTGGCAAAACAGAAGGGTACAAAGTCAATATTCAGAAGTTGAAGGCATTTTTGTACACCAACAATGAAATGTCAGAAACGGAAACTAGGGGGGGAGGTCCCATTTACTACAGCAACAAGAAAAATAAAGTACCTAAGAATAAACCTAACCAAGGAGGTAAAAGACCTGTACTCAGAAAACTACAGAACACTGAGGAAAGAAATTAAGGAAGACACAAATAAATGGAAGCATGTACCATGTTCATGGATTGGAAGAATTTAGTATCATTAAAATGTCCATACTATCCAAAGCAATCTATAGTTTCAATGCAATCCTTATCAAAATACCAATGACATATTTTGCAGTTATAGAACAAATATTTCAAAAATTTATATGCAGCCATAAATGACCCCAAATAGCCTCAGCAATTTTGAGTAAGAAGAACAAAATAGGAGGGCTCAGAATACCTGATATCAAATTATATTACAAGGCCACTGTAGTCAAAACATTATGGTACTGGCATAACAGACACACGGATCAATGAAACAGAATAGAGAACCCAGAAATAAACCCAAGTCTCTACGGTCAATTTAATATTCAACAAAGGGGGAAGGAACATAAAATGAAGTAAAAATAGCCTCTTTAGTAAATGATGCTGGGAGAACTAGACAGCTTCATGCAAAAAAATGAAACTAGACCACTAACTTACACCATACACCAAAATACACTCAAGATGGATGAAAGACTTAAATGTAAGTTGTAACACCATGAAAGTCCTAGAGGAGAACACAGGCAGTAGTAAAATGTCAGATAGCCCACACAGCAATATTTTCATTGATATATCTCCTAGGGAAGGGATATAGAGGAAAGAAAAAACAAATGGGACTTTATCAAACTAAAAAGTTTCCGCATAGCTGAAGAAAACCCTAGTCATGTTTTAAAACATTTTGAGGAACAGAGCAAGAGAGTGCCTTTGGATGCTGTATAGGAATTCAAAAATCACATTAAAATCATTGACTGATAGCCCCTGCATGTCTATGACAGAACAATTTTGGGGTTTGGTGACATATCTCTGTCTTCCCAAGAGATAAAAGTCAAGCAGCAGGTCTGCTTCATGAAGAACATTAGAAAACAGTTCCTTTGAAGGAGAAACATCTGCTATTAAAGTTCATTTCAGAGACACTTTAAAAATGTGCTTTGTTCTCTAACACTGTGGTAAAAAAGCATTGAACTCTCAGCCTGCAAATTGACCTGTGCCATCTTGGAAAGGACAAGAGAAATATTTTTTATATGTTACACTTCCTCCCACTTTTCAGCAAGGAAGAAGGAGGCTCAGCGATATGGAATGACTAGGACAGCAAAAGATCACAAACGTTCCTCTTCACAGTTGATCACCTAGGGTCAGCAATAGCTCCAAGCACAGGTATCGTAGGGAGGTGACAGCACTGATTCAGCATATGTCCCTTTCCACTGTAGTATAGCCAAGTGATTAGGATGCATATCTAAAAATATGTACAGAGATATATAAATATCTTATTTGTAAATAGCTTCTTTGCAAGTACAGCTATACACAGTGGTTAAGAACAAAAATGCTGGATCCAATCTGGTGTTTTCAAGTCCCTAATGCACCTCCTAAAAGCTGTGTGGCTTACATCAAGTTACGCTTCTTCGGGCCTCAGTTTCTTCATCCACACTAAGATAATTACAGCATCTACTTTATAGAGCTATTATCAGGGTTAATTAAGTTCATAATTATAAAGTGTTTAGAACAGTGACATGTGCTACAGTTCTGTTTATACATAAAATTAATCCTTGAGATTAATCTATGAAATAATAAAAACATAAATTGTTTTCTTAGGAACCCTTGAACCCAAATGTGCTTTTTTTGTAGTTGTTATTGTTGTTCTCTTAGAAGAAAACGGTCTTGCTCAGATCACACAGTGAAATGTGGGCAGAATGAGGGCTAGAACTTTCAATGTTTAATGGCTATTTGAGGTATTTTCCCATCTTGCACTCTCAATACTTGTCAGCCATAAAACATGCTGTTAGCCCTTCCTGTTCTTTCATCTCACGCTGGAGTTTCAAAGTCTTGTAAATCTGGCAACTTACGAGCATGGTCTTGAGCTTCAAAGCCTTCCTCATCCCTGAAGGCCAGAGCAAGGAGGACAGTACTCTTCAGAGCTTTTGGGTTAAGGAATTATTTCCTAAAGGCCATGGTCAAAATGTAAACTCTTTATCGTACTGGAGCACTGAATAATTTATCTGAAAAAAGTTCAGCCAAGAATGAGACCAGGTCAAGTGTATTAACTTGAGAAAATCAGTTTTTGGAAAATGTCATTGGTAGCAAATGACAGAGTAGTTTGAAGAGAGGAATGTCAGCGGAGTTTACTGAGAAATAAAAAGCTAAACCAGCCCATGGAGCAAGAGAAAGAATAACCATGCACACGGTACCTTCATAGCATGTGAATGCGGTTTTTCTTGTTTCAAGAACACAATCAGTTGGTGAGAAGAGGATAATGGTAGGGCAGCAAGAGGAATGAGGAGAAGGGGGAGCCGGTGCTATTAGACCACGTGCAGGCCCTGTGTTGGCGTGCTCTTCGCATTTACCCTGTGAGGTGTTATGTTTTTAACCCCACTTTCTGATGGGAAAATGGGGTCTAAAACAAGTTTAAACACTTGCCCCTTAGCTAAGAGGAGGCAGAGCTGGAATTGAAATACAGAGCCATACTATGGAGGCCAGAGTCATTGTGCCACCATGCCTGGGGCCTCTCCAGTGTAATAACCCCTTTTCTCCCACGTGCTGAACCCAACGGAAGGATTCTCACTGTGGAGCGCTTTTCTCTTACCACTCTCAGGCCAAAAACCTATCACCCTGTACGAGAAAGTACTTGACTGCCTATCAAAGACAGAGGAGAAATTGCTCTTTTTAAAACTATTTTTAGCAACAATTAACTGTCTAGCAGGTTTATCTTAAATGATCCTGGCACTGTTCATGGGGCCTAGACTACTAGTGAAATACAAGTGCTAATTGTGCTGACAGCACTTGGGTAGCTTTGACTTTAGCCTCATTCTAAGTGTAAGGCAGACTATAGGGCCTTGTTTCACGTAAATTTGTGTGAACTGGGTGACAGTATTAAATTCTCAGCCTTATCATCATACTCTGCTATAGTCAACATGTTCGCTTCCCTGAATTACTCAGTTGCCTGAAAATTAATTTCACCCATGTTTATTGAAAAGAGCGAGAGAGGTCATTAAGCATAATATTAGCATCAGTCTGGGAGGTTCAGTTATACTGAAGAACATCCCATTGAACACAGTTCAGAAATGCACAAAACCTCATGAGTAAAACAAACTGTGATTTCTTCGACTTCACATCCTCCACCTGACCAGAATAGCCCCAAACAAAAGAAAAATGATAATGGTGGATTTGTCTCTGAAGGTGAGATGTTCATATTCATAACTAAAATTGTTATGAACAGAGTGAATATATCTTTACTGATGGTGGTAGACAAAACATGGATATCAGTATGGATTCAAAGCTTTAATATATGAATGTAATCATGAAATTTTCCTTGAACCTTCATTGTCTACCAGATGCTTTTATTAATGACAACAGTTATTGAGTTCTTCGAAGTGCATGGCCTTGGGGATAATGTTGTGTTTTACTTTTGTATGCTTTTAACTAATGCTGTATTTTTCTTCTGTGTATTTAAAAAATATTTTTTATCCTTCTGTAATCACTGCCCCTCCTCTGAGACACCAAAAGATGACATTTATTACATTTATTCACTGACAGTAATTGGTACTGAATAGGTACACAGCACACTGAAGAATACAAGAAAAAAGAACACAAGAAAGTTATTCAGTGTTAGCTTTGCACATTCATTCTAGTTATGTCACTTATTAGCGAATAAAAGACTTTCAGCAAGTAAGTTATATCTGTAAGCAGTACCTTTCTCAACTTGTAAGAAAAAAATTAAAAAGAGGCAATTAATAGCAGTCCTACTTAAGAGGAGGTCTGTGAGGGGTAAATGAAATGAAGTTGGGAGTTGTTCAGCACAGAGCCAGCCACATAACAAATGCTCAGGAAGTAACATTTTTAAAATAATTATTATGGGCAATAGTAGAAAGGGCAAGTTCTAGTGTCATATCATTTTATTATTTTCTGTAAAACAATTGACTAGATAGATAATAAAACATTTTTCTTTTATTTATGAGAGACTTTGGTGTATTTCCTTCATTTTTTCTGTGTATCATTTTGGTTACACGCCGCACTGATTTCGTTTATGATAGCTGGCTCCCTGCCTTTTGAATGTAGTGTTCTGTCATAAAAACATTGACAGATTATTCTGTGCTCTGCGGCTACGTTATATTTCCTGCAGTACAGATATCGTATTACATTTTGATCACAGGATGTGGTAAGGAAGTCATGAAATTTTTTAAAAGAATTTAAAGAATTGAATTAAAATGATTCAAAGTTAACATGGAGAGGTAAACATCTTCAAATATCCAGGAATGTTGAATAAGATAAAACATGCTAAGAACTGATGTGCTTTTAGATACTATGTGTACTAGATGAACACCTTAAGTTCAAAATCACGTGGTATTGGCTCAGAAATAGATTAACTGATTATTGTAACAGAGTCAGAGTCAACAAATCGAATAAAGTAGATATGTCAACTTAATATATGACAAAGGTGGCAGTTTAAATCATGGGAAGAAGGAAGATTTATAAATTTTGCTAGAGTAACTTCTCATTGGAAAGAAAATAAACCTTGATTTTCTTCTTCACATCGTATTCAAAATGTAAAAATCACACACGCTGAAAATTAAATAGGAAAGTAAATAATTAAAGTAACTTAAGCCAACACAGAACTGAGTATTCTATAAAAAGTGGACTTCGTGCATAACTTACGGTGGGAGCTGTTTTTGTCTGTGACAGCACATCCAGAAACAATATGTATGTAGATGTTCAAAAATGTACCTTTACTTTGCAAAAGAAGCAGTTGTAAAAAAATAATGACACTGAAAAATATTTACAATAAAAATATATGACAAAAAGTTATTATGCTTACTATTTGTAAAACTTCTTCCAATGATTCAAAAAAGACACCTTATAATAAAGTTGTCATTGTATATAAATGGGCAACTTACAGAAGAGGAAATAAAAATGTGCAGAAAATATGAGCAAGAGTGCTCAATATCAATTGTGGTAAAATATTGAAAATAAATCAATAATCAAATATACTTTTATCACGTTGGCAATAATTATAAAGGGTAGGACTGCCCACTGTTTGCAGTGATGTGGATATGTGTGTCCCCGGTACACTGATGCTAGGAATGTGAATTGATACAATCTTTTGTCAGAGTAGTCTGTTTATTACTGGTCAAATAAATATTACAGAATATAACAAATAACAAAGCAATCTCATTTATGCGATGCTCTCCTATAGGACATAGACAGAAGATATATATACACAGACATATATGTACATGCATAGACATTTATGTATATATGCACATGTGTGTATACGTGCATATGTTTATACACATATCTATTTATACACAGTGAGATACAGAACAGACAACAGTTTTGCCCAAAGAACTGGAAGAAAAAATATTTTTGGTAAAGCAACTGAACAAATCACTGTATATTATACTTATTGTCAATATAATGTGAACTAGTTCATCCATGCTTTATGTATTTACTTATGTTTTTACTTTTTGTTCAAGTTATGTTTTCATATTATACTGTTTCAGATCTGAAAGTCTGAATCATGGGCTGATGAATACAGGCTCCATGGTAGATGCTTGAGCCTAACATTCATTCATTCATTGATTCATTCATTCATCAAAAAGTTATTGAGCATCCACTCTCCTCAACTATGAAGAACTTTATACAAATAACACTAAAAGCTTAGGTAATGGATAAATTGATAGAAGAACCTAATTGCCAAAACTGAATCAAGGAAAAATAGAAAACCTGAAACATTAAAGACTTGTATCAATAGTAAAAAATCTCACACGCAGAAAAAGTTGGTTTACAGGTGAGTTCCCAAAATATTTAAATAACAAATAAATACTTCTAAAAATTCTTCATCAAAAAGAAACATTTGCCAACTCAGTTTATGAGTATTACATAACAAACACTGACTTTATAAAGCACAAAGATCTCATTTTAGGGATGAGAAACCCAGGAGAGAAGTCATACTATTTGCCAAAATTATTTATGAATTTTTAATGCAACCTACCACAGTGTCATATATGTTTCCCCCAAAAAGATAAAACTTGTTATAAGTAATAGGAATTTAATTGAAAGATATTTGAAAATTGGTCATCAGTTACAAATAATAGCTTTTTCTGCTCTCTAGTTGAGGGTTACCCAAGTCACCAGGTTTGGAAGTTAACAAATTGAACAGAAATTGTTTATATCATCAATCAACCAACAAAACACTGCAACTCTATACAGGCAAGGTCTTATAAGGGAGACAGGAAAAAGCAAGGTTCCTGGTACTCTATCCAACAAGAATTTTTAAAACATTGTCGACAAATGAGCTACTGAAAAAGTAGTAAGCAATACCACACAATGAAGGGAAACCTCAGGGTGAGAAAAAACGCCTGTGGGCAGACTGGGATGATACAGGCTTCCTATTAGAGGGGAGAGATTGGTAGGTAAGTCAAGCCCACACACATAACGTGGAAACTGAATAAAAGACCAACCTAGCCACTGAAGGTTACTTGCTATTCACGGTATCTGTCTATTTTTATTTTTTTAAATAGTGGTTAGAACATTAAATTTGCCTTCTTAACAAAATTTTAAGTGCACAGTACAGTGTTGTTATTTATAGGCACAATGTGATACAGAAGATCTCTAGAAGATATTGCAAAATGAAACTTTACACCTGTTTAATAGCAGCTCCCCATTTTCTCAGACCCCCAGATTTTAGCACCCTCCATTCTACTTTCTGCTTCTATGAGCTTGACTATTTTAGACACCTCACATGAGAGGAATCGTGCAGTATTTGTCCTTCTGTGACTGGCTTATTCCATTTAGCATAATGCCCTCAAGGTTCATACATGACAAATACGACAGGATGGCCTTCTTTTTAAAGGCTGAATCATATCTTCTTATTTGTATATACCACATTTCCTTTCTTTATTCCTCTGTTGATGGCTATTTGTTTCCACATTTTATCTATTGTGAATAATGCTTCAAAGAACATGAAAGCATAAATATCTCTTTAAGATCCTACTTTCGATTCTTTGGGGGAAGTACCCAGAAGTGAGATTGCTGGACCATATGGAAGTTCCATTTCTAATTATTTTAGAAACCTCCACACTGAGTTCCATAGCAGCTCCATCATTTCACATTCCTACCGACAGTATACAAGGGTTCTAATTTTTCCCCATTCTTGCCAACACTTATTTTTTTTACATAAAATAATTCTAATGGATGTGGGGTTATATCTTACTATGGTTTTGATTTGCATTTCCTTGATGATTAGTGTTGTTAGGCAATTTTCATTTACCAATTGGCTACTTGAACATGTTCTTTAGAGGAATATCTATTCTAGCATTTTGCCCATTTTTTTTAATTGGGTTATTTGTCTTTTGGCTATCAAATTATAGGAATTCCTTATAAATTTTAGATATTAACTACTTATCAGATATAGGGTTTGTAATTGCTTTCTTCCAATTTCATAAATTGCCTGTTCATTTTGTTCTTTCTTTTGTTGTGCAGAAGCTCTCTAGTTTGATGTAGTCACACATGCTCGTTTCTGCTCTTGGTGTCATATCCAAGAAATCATCACTGAGATCAATGTCAGAAAGATTTTTTTTCTTGTTTTCTTTTAGGAGTTTTATAGTTTGGGGCATGGTATCCATTTCTAAAATACAATTAAAGATCTTAGCATAGAACACACTATGACCACATGGTTACCCTTGGAAGATTATTAATCAATTTTAAGACCTCAAAAATGTTTAAGACATATGAGGATTTCAAAGTACATACAGAAAACACTATTATAAAAATAAAAGTAAGTGTGACCTACTTCCAGCCAAGATGGAGGTGTAGGTAGGCACATATGCCTCCTTGCACAACCAAAAGAAGGATAACAACAATTTAAAAACAAAAAACAATCATAACTGACAAAAAAATTGAACTGTATGGAAGTCTGACAACCAAGAAGTGAAAGGAGACACATTCATTCAGACTGGTAGGAGGGGCGGAGTTGAGCAGCCAGGGCAGAGAGGGCTTGAGGCAAAGCGGCAGCAGGTGGACCCAGCAAGGCAGCAGATTGTGGAGGGGCACAGCATGCAAGGTGGCTGGTGGGCCCAGTGATCCCACACTAGTACGCAGATAAACCAGGTGAAACTGGGTATCGGGACAGACCACACAACCCAGGGTCCCAGCATGGGGAAATAAAGCCTCAAAACACCAATTGAAAACACCTGTGGGGGTTGAGGTGCCAGGAAAAACTCCCAGCCTCACAGGAGAGTTTGTTGGAGAAACCCACAGTGTCCTAGAACATACACAAACCCACCCACCCGGAATCAGCACCAAAAAGGCCCAGTTTGCTTGTGGAAAAGGGGGGGAAGTGACTAAAATCCAGCAAAGAGCAGAGGAAGCACCATTGTTCCCTCCCAGACCCCCTCCCCCCACACAGCATCACAACCCAGCAACATGGGCTGCCCCACCCTGGTGAACATCAAAGGCTCCGCCCCTCATATGTAACAGGTGTGGCAAGACAAAAAAAAAAATGGTCCAAATGAAAGAAGAGATCAAAGTTCCAGAAAAAATACAACTAAGCAACGAAGAGATAGCCAACCTATCAGATGCATAGTTCAAACCACTGGTGATCAGGATGCTCACAGAATTGGTTGAATTTGGTTGCAAATTACATGAAAAAATGAAGGCTACAATAAGTGAAATAAAGGAAAATATACAGGGAACCAATAATGATGGGAAGGAAACTGGGACTCAAATCAATGGCATGCACCAGAAGGAAGAAAGAAGCATCCAATCAGAAAAGAATGAAGAAACAAGAATCAAAAAAATGAGGAGAGGCTTAGGAACCTCCAGGACATCTTTAAATGTTCCAACATCTGAATTATAGGGGTACCAGAAGGAAAAGAGGAAGAGCAACAAATTGAAAACTTATTTGGACAAATAATGAAGGAGAACTTCCCCAATCTGGCAAAGGAAATAGACTTCCAGGAAGTCCAGGAAACTCAGAGAGTCCCAAAGAAGTTGGACCCAAGGAGGAACACACCAAGGCACATCATAATTACATTAGCCAAGATCAAAGATAAGGAGAGAATCTTAAAAGCAGCAAGACAAAAGGAGAGAGTTACCTACAAAGAAGTGCCCATAAGACCATCAGCTGACTTCTCAAAAGAGACCTTACAGGCAAGAAGGGGCTGGAAAGAAGTATTTGAAGTCATGAAAGGCAAGGACCTACATCCAAGATTGCTCTATCCAGCAAAGATTTCATTTAGAATGGGAGGGCAGTTAAAGTGCTTCTCAGATAAGGTCAAGTTAAAGGAGTTCATCATCACTAAACCCTTATTATATGAAATGTTAAAGGGATTTATCTAAGAAAAAAAGATAAAAAACATATACAGTAAAATTACAGCAAACTCACCATTATTAATAACCACACCTAAAACAAACAAACAAAAAACACTAAGCAAACAACTCGAACAGGAAGAGACCCACAGAAATGGAGATCAATGGAGGGTTATGAACAGGGGAGTAGGAGGAGGAGAGAGGGGGAAAAGGTACAGAGAATAAGTAGCATAAATAGTGGGTAGAAAATAGATGGGGGGAGTAAGAATAGTATAGGAAATGTAGAAGCCATGAACTTATAAGTATGATCCATGGACACGAACTAAAGGGGGGAATGTGAGTGGGTGGGGGTATGCAGGGTGGAAGGTAGTGAAGTGGGGAAAATGGGACAACTGTAATAGCATAATCAATAAAATATATTTAAAAAAAGTAAGTGTGACCAAAGGAGTTTAACTCAGAGATTAAATGTTAAGCTCTATAAAGCTCCAATGTTTCCAAGAAACTGAAAGTCGCGATATCAACATTTCATAGAAATAAAAATTATTGCTATAAAATCTGTTTAGAAAATATATAATTTGTTAGTAGACATTCATAACTGTTTACATTTTTTTCTGTTATTCTTAGGTATAAATGAACACAGATATTTATGTTGCCCTATTTTTCTAAACCTAAATTGGTTTTTCCAAATCCGGCTCTGCGCCCCTGCTTCTCAAAGCTGCCAGATCAGTCTTACCAAGCATTCTTAGTGAACACTTCTACATTCTCAGGACTGTCTCCAAGCACCTGAGGGTTCCCGTTGTCTGAACACTTGGAGCTGGACTTCAGGCCTTTTGTCCCTCATGCTCACTGCTGGCATGCCCTGGTTCACACGGGCCATTCAAATACCTGACACCCAGTTCCCTACCTAAGAGTCTTGGGAAACAAAAACTGTCAGTCTAAGAACAGCCTTCATCCCCTACCTTTCTGATCAATTGAACCTTTAAATTCATTCTCTGAGCCTGAAACACAAATACTTTTCTTCCCTCCCCCATAAATCCACCCCTGCTCAAGATTTGCGGATACATTATTATTTTTTTTCTTTAAAAGAATATCGGGGTAAAAAGAGTTGTTTTTTCCCTGGTGACTTAACGGCACAAGGAAAAGAAAGAGTACAAGGTAATTATTTTTCTTAAAAGTTCACCTTCTGACATATGTTAAAAATCTGTTTCCCATTAATGATTTGAACATCATGTTATGAAAATGAAAAATAATTTGACTCAAGATTTTAAAAAATCTTACTGAACTCCGTTGATCTGCATCTTGTTTGCTGGTTTGTTAAATTACAGTTGTCAAAGGCTCCTCAGGAGGACAACCTTGCCTTTCTTCCAGGCAAACTTGAACATAGGAAGGAGGGATTCTGGATTCAGGGTGAAAGGTGTAGTAGAAAACTGTCAAGTCTAGTGGCCATATAATCACTGTCTTTTTATTGTTGTTAAAATTTCTTGAGAAAGGCACCCCAGAAAATCATTGTCCCTCTGGGAGTTTCAGACTGAGCGCCTGTTGTTTAGGGTAATGAATGGATTTAGAAGAGAGAGGTCCCAGTTAGATCTGATTTGCAGTTTCAGGGATAAAGTGCTGTTTATGTACTGAGGAAAATTTCCACCATAACACAAATTTGTGTAAAATTGATTATTCTCCTTATATCACCTCAAGAAAGATGATGAGAGAAGGGCTAACCTGAAGGAAATCTCCACCTTCTTGGGAAATGTAATGCATAATAATAATAATAATAATAATAATAATAATAATAATAATAAATAAAAATTAAAAATGTTCCTTAAAAGAACCAGAAGGGACCCCGCAAGCTGGGCATAATCAGAATTGCTGCCACTCTGGAAATCTCAGCCAGCCTGAGGACCAGATATATTTATTCTCTTGAAAGTTTAAACCAGAGCAACAATCACCAATAAATTGTTCAAAACTGTAGCCAGGACAGAAGAGCATCTGAATGGCATAGCTGGACCTCTGCTGCTCCTGTCTGATTAGCTCATCTGCATTTCTCCGTTCATTTCACGGACCTCATAGTAACATAGTGCCCTATTTTACTTGGCTGAATTGTGTAGATTGGAATATGATTGGAACTCTTAGTAGGGTAGGGAGACAACATTTTTCTGCAATGTAATATAATTTCTACTTTAAATTCATAATTTCTCAGAGCAGCAGAAAATAATGTCAATCAAATTGGAACCTTCCTTTTGAATGGGATTGTGTCTAAGGGGCCTACCTCATTCCAGGGCAAGGTGCATAGGGGAATGGAGAGAAAACTGTTCATCGGTATCTGTGGAGATGTTCATAAACCTGAATGATTATCTATCACTGGTTATAAGGTCACTCTTGTCTTTCTGGCTTCTGAGGGTCTAAAAGATCTTCTCTACTGCATCTATAACACAAATAGAGACTTAGAAATATCTACAGCCTATCCAAAACTCATTTGTGTGTGGGCATATCACCTCACTAAGGCTCTGCCTTAGGAAAAGGCACAGAGCCCCATTCTCTGGATCAAGCCTCTTTCCATGCTTCTTACCCCAATCTGGGAGAATCTGTTTTCTGGTTGCCACAGAGATCCCACCTTCTTTCAGAGACCTAACTTGGCTCCTAAGAGAACTGCATCTCAGGATCCATTTTTATAATGAATCGAGTTCCATTTTTTTCATAACCATGGACTTTTCTCAAAATCAGTCACTATATGTAGAGCTGTTTAATTATAGATCCTGTTGATAAGACTTTGCATCCTTCTACATTTCAGGTATGCATGTTCACATACGCTGTAGTCCCAGGCAACACACATATCATTCTTTTGACCACATTTCACAGGCTAGTAAGCCCTGCACCTGCCCCAGGTTTCACGCAATATACTTGACTTTGGCCTCCTGCCCTGCACATGGTGCTTTGGTTCCCATGACTCTGCAGGAGGCAAATCCTAGCTGCATCCTGACCCAGAGCCCAGCAGGCCCTGGCTCCAGCCCCTCATTACTAAATTTCTACTGTGATTTTTCTATTGCCTTTATGTTCCATGGATATAATTTTCTTGTTTTGAGTTTTCTATACTATAATCATTTTTCCTGTTCTTTAAAAACTTTACTTTCCTGCCTCATTTAGAATTGACAGTGAAGTCCAAGCCTAAACTCATCCTTATGTCATCCTGATGTTTACTCCCAACCTGTGGGATTCTGACTGTCCAGTTCTCAGAGCGATTTTGGAACTATGCAAATAAAGTCCCAAGTAGGCAAGTCAGTGCTCCGTCCTGACCACAGTCCACTTGATCCAAGGAAGAAGATTACATGTAACTGTGTTCTACAACATACTTTGCTCAAGATGCAAAACCACAATTAAATGCTAAAATATATTTTTATAATGAAGCCCTTGTTCAAAAACAAACAAACAAACAAAAACCCCAAAATTCCAAGAAAGGCTGTGATTAAATTATCTTAAGAATACTTTGAGGCATGGACTTGCCTTATAGAATTTGCTGTGGCTTCTAATTATATTCACAGTGCACACTAAAACACAGAGCACTGGGTAGACTGTCAGTGAGTCAGTGGTTTAGAATCTCATTTCCTACTCGAACATTCACAAAGGTGAGTGATGGCAAGGAAGCCACTGAACCCTTCACAGCACGTCTCTCCCATGTACAGTGGGGACATTAATCCTTACCAATATCATGGTGTGACTATGAAGAACAAATGAGACATAGCCAAATGATGCTATATATAAGTCTACGTTTTGAGACCAATCTTTGCATACTGACCACAAAAACTGTAGCCTTAATGACATTCGTTACATCATCTTTTCCTATATTTTAGTTAATGACACTTGGGACAGTAAAAAAATTTTGCCAGCCCTGGCTGATGTAGGTCAGTGGATTGAATGTGGGCCCATGAACCAAAGGGTTGCAAGTCCAATTCCCAGTCAGAGCACATGCCTGGGTTGTAGGCCAGGTCCTCGGTAAGGGGTGTGCGAGAGGCAACCACACATTGATGTTTCTCTCCCTCTCTTTCTCCCTCCCTTACCCTTTCTCTAAAAATAAATATATAAAATCTTTAAAAAACAGTTTGCCAAACTGTCCAGTTCACTGGCTTATGGGCAATATCATACTATATGATATTCTATTTTCCCATTGTAAACCTTTGAATCTAGAAAGAATCAAACTCACAAAAACAGATTAGAGTGATGATTGACAGGAGCTGGGAGACAAGAGAAATGGGGAGATGTGGGTCAAAGGGCACAAATGTTTAGTTGTAACATAATAAATTCTGAGCATCTAATATACAGCATGGTGACTAAACTTAATAATACTGTATTGTATACTTGAAATTTTATAAAATTAAAATTTGTAAAAATGGTCATTTTGTGAAGTGATACTTGTGTTAAACTGATTGTGCTAATCATTTTACAAGATCTATGTTCATTAAATCTTCATATGGTACACCTAAATAGGTATAATTTTATTTGTTAATTAAACCCTCCCTACATTGTAGAACATCTGAGCATTTAAAAACAAGAATTGTCTGTTTGAGGAAGGTGTCTTAATGTTACAGTTAAAGAGCCAGCACTTAAACCCAAAACCCTCAAGCCCGGACCAAACCCGTTTTTTACTGTGTCCTATTTCCATTGATTGCAGAAGTTCCTCTGCCACAGAAGCAGGTCCCTACCTGCCACTGAGCTGGTGAATGCCATTGAACTATTCATGTGTTCACTCAACAAGTACTTATTGAGCTCTTACTGTAGTTCACATGTGAAATAAGACCTAGATATCACTCTCATGGCAGGCAGGGAGGGACAAACTACCAGAAATTAGAAGTAATGTAGAGAACTATTTGGTTATAAATTGAATACATTGCTTGAGACAGAAATGTAGGATGCATGAGTATATGCAAAAATTAATTTAACTTTGTTTAGGATGATAAGACTCCTTAAGGAACATTTGAAGTTAAGACCTTAATGACAAGTAGGTACTTTTAGAAAGTTGGGATGACTACAAAATGAATGTTTGGACCTACTATTCATATGTTAGGATTCTAACCCCCGATATGATGCTATTAGGAGGCAGAGTCTCTGGAAGGTGATGAATGCCCTTATAAAAAAAAGACCCCACAGAACTCTCACGCCCCTTCCACTATGTGAGGACTCAGGGAGAAGACAGCCATCTGTGAACCAGGAAGCAGGCCCTACCTAACCAGACACAGGATCTTCTGGCACCTTGATCTTGCACATCAAAGCCAGTAGAACTGTGAGAAATAAAGTTCTGTCATTTATAAGCCACCTGATCTATGGTATTTTGTTATATCTGTCCAAACTACGACAGGGGTGGACAGACTCTTTTCAGGAAGAAAAACTAACTTTCATAGAAGAGCTTTACCCAATAGAGGAGATCTGAGTACATTCAAAAAATAGTCAATAGTTGGCAGACTATGAGCGAGGGTCTAGACAGGGGTGTCCAACCTTCTAGCATCTCTGGGCCACACTGGAAGACGAAGACACATTAAATAGATTATGACATGTAATCACAAAAAAAAAATCTCTTAATGTTTTAAGTAAGTTGATGATTTTGTGCTGGGTTGCATTCATAGCCATCCTGGTCCTCATATGGCCTGTAGGCTGCAGATTGGACACCCCTGAAGATGATATGTGTAGATGAAGAAAAGCCCGGCTACACACTTGACTTACAGGAAACCACTCTCCTATCTATTGCTGCATGATGCTCATCTGCTTCTCAGTACCCAGGAACAGTGATACCTGGAGTAGCTCTTTCCCCTCAGTGTAGAGAGGCATCTCAAATTTCATACAGGATGCGCATCTTGCCATTGCAGAGACTCCTATATGGATGTCTATTGTGGTACTTAGAAATGCAGAAATGGGAACAGATAAATAACCTCTCTGTAGAATTTTGCAACACTGTGCAAAGGCTTAATTTTCTCTGCATTTCCATAGAGAGAAGATTCAAAAAGGAACAAAAATGTAGCTAGAGTCCAAAAGAGAAGGGGAAAGGAAGATACCTTAAATTAGAACATTTTTAAACAATTCACTTTATAACTTGGCCACGAACTGAAGTCCCAGCAATTCTAATGACCGTGAACTTGCAAAAGTGCCCACTGATGAGGGGGAGGAATATTTTTTCCCGTTTCCTCTTACAGTAAAACCAAGGGCCTGACCTTTCATGCTTCCTCCTCCCTCTTAGTTTCCTCGGTATTTGGGGGTCAGATAATTTTAGTTAAATTAAGTTACTTTTTATTGACCCTACCTGTTCTCTGAATCTAAAGTCTATGACTTTCTATGTCTAGCATTCATTCTTTTTATTATTAGGCAGTCTAGAAAGATATGATAATTTTCTCCTGAATATCACATTTCTTATATAAGTATAACTAGTTATCTTTCTTTTTTATTTAGAACTAATACCAGTGAAAGAATTACATGCATATATACCTATACCTTTAAACTTTACTTGTCCTAATTCCACAAAAGGACTATTTATAACCTAATTATGCAAAATCATTGGTGATGCAGTGTCAGCTCAGGAAAGGGTACTGTTTGGCACATGATTACACAGTCTCCCGTTAATTGGATGTGAAAGTGGCTTATGCCGGCACCTATTAACAGCACCATCCTCATCCCTATCAATACCACGTATATTAAGGACTTACCCTGAAATAGAAAAATACTCTGGAACAGTTTATAAGTGATTATTGCATATAATCATCCACCTGACACATTGGAAATTGACACAAAGCTAGAGAGAGCTTCAGCATCCACCATTCATCTTCTCTAAACACTGTCAAAGGCCAAGCTGAGAGCTCAGATGAGCTGCCATTCTCAGCACTAAATGCAGGGAACACAATCATCCCCGGAAAATGCACCTGCATGGACTGATCCTTCCATTGTCATGTTAACTCCTAGCTGACTCACTAGTTATGATTAACTCCGAACTGGATTTTCCAATGTCAGGGATAGTTCTGAACAGATCTGTTGATAACCACTTTGTAGTCTCTGTCAGAATAACCTAATATTGCTTAAATCCTTGCCATAGCATGTACTAGACAAGTTTTTCCCAAAATGTGGTACTCTTACCTCATGTAGTAACTATTTGGTTTTAGGTAGCACAATCTACACTTTAAAAACTATCTATGAGTTGCTTACTTTAATGTATATCAGAAAATATAGCTGGCTTCCTAAATTCAGGATTTAATGCTGTGATAAGTAGAAATTTCAGAAGATAAGTTAAATAGAAACACTAAATCAGTGATAAGTATTTGGTAATAGTTGTAGATGTAGGTTTTTTCATCAGGAGGAATACAAGAAATGTTTGTCTCAACTTTAACTGGGTTAGAAGCTGTAAATCCTCAATATCCACATCCATTAATTCAAGAAAGTTTTCTAAATTCATAGCTATTGGTATTTGTTATGATTTCTTGCTTTTTTTCCCCATAGAGTCCTGTTAGGCCTGTGTAGAATCTTTATTGAATCTTTATTGCTTATCTTCAATACATTTCCTCTTTCATCTTTCTTCATTTCTTTTTTATTTTAATTTTTTGCCTTCTAATTGTGGTAAGGCATCATGATGGGCAGCCTGTACATGGGCAGCCTGTACATGGACTGCCAATGATCCCCACCTTGAATATTCCCATGACTTCTCAGAGTGTGCACTGGATCCGGGAACTCACTCCTGACAAGAGCTACATCAGCAATGGGTGTTCATCCTGGGATTAAGTTACAAAAGACTGTGACTTCCACCTTCCTTGTCTTCTCCCACTCCTTCATCTGTTCTCTTGGAGAGACGCCCTGTAGCAAGGAATCCACGCTATCCAACATCCAGAGAAGACCTGAGGCATGCTGAAGATAGGTGAATAAGCTCAGATGTTTGAAAGCCCCTATCAAGCCTTCAGATGATGTCATTCAAGCTTACACCTTAATTTTAGCCTGGTGAGAGATCCTGACAGAGGCACCTGGTTGGATTATGCACCATTTCTGACTCACAGCCACTGTGAAATTAATGCTTTGTTCGAAACTGCTACATTTTGATGTGATTGACAATGCATCAATAAATAATAAGGCATTATTTTTGTCTTGATTCAATCTTGTACTTTTTCCACATTAGTATGTATTTCTGACATTATTTTTTTCTTTTCTTTCTAGTTCTTTCTCCATGTTCATGTATGTCATCTTGGACTTTTTGTAACTGTGATTTATATTGTTCTTTCATGTCTTTATTATTTCTTTAATGTCATTTAGTAATTTTGGAATAGGTTACAGCTTTAATCTATTTGGTTGTCATAGCTTTATTTTATATTGTAAGTAATGATATTTTGTTCCTTAGTTTCTCATTGTATAATAAACTTATAAAGGATTAGACCTTGATACTCACTTTTATGTGAAATTTGTTTTTCCTGAACTTTTTGAAAGAATATTTGAAGTAGTTTTTCTAACTTCTTATAGCTCCATTTTCTTTTATTTTTCCATGCAGAGTTAAAAAAAAAAACTGGCAGCTTGCTTTCTAAGATTTCCTCTCTGTTTTCCCCTCACCTGCAACTTCTCTTTTTTCCATTTCTCTTATCCTCTGTTCCACTCAGTCTTTTTCCACTTCCAGCAGTTACTTCTCAGTGTGGGGACATGTCCTAGATGGGAGCTCTGGTTGGTCAGTTTTGAGAGTTCGCAGACCTTAGACTGGCCCAGCCCCTTCAGGCCTTGCTGAGGCTCCTGTGTACTCACCCACTATCAAATCGGGCAAGCTCTCTGCAATTTCAACTGTCATTCTCAATTTGGCCCACCCACCTTCCCAGTTAACTCCTCTTGGCTTCTTCGGGGTTCACTTATTTTCAGATCTATAATAGTCCCCACTATACTCCTCTGCTTTCTGATACCAAATAAATTTTGGAAATATTGGTCATTTTCCCTTACCTTGTATTTTGAGGTTTATGAGGATAATTTGTACTTAGATTGACTATGTTCAAGGCTCTTTTATTTTTCTATCTAGCTCCTTTAATGTTTTTATGTAAGATACCACGAAATCCAGTAATTCTGCTCCACCACTGCTATCATCAGTCTGTGCACTGGGCATTCAAATCCCACCTGCTACCTCTTTTCACGAACAAGAGCATAAATTGCAAAGGCAGGGGGGTAGTGAGGTAATAGGGTAACATGGAAGGTAAGTTTGTTACAGTGAGGCAATGAATCTAATTTTTCCTATTTATATCAAATATGATATAGAGCAATTGCTAACATTTAGCAGTAAAATGCTTTTCCTTTCATCCCGTCTCCTTATATCCCCATGGCCCTCTTACTGCTCAGTGCACATGCCCTGCCTTCCAAATGGTTCTATTGAGAATAGAGCATTAACTTGTTTAGGCACATGGATTTCAAGAGTGTCATGGAAAGGAAAAATGTATATCAGCCTTTTCTTTTTTTAATTGCAGAGAATGGACCACTTAAGTACCTGATAGAAAAATCCAGGTTCCCACAAATCATTTTTATTACAGTAGTTGAAACATAGCTAAGAAAGCAGAAATTACCATTTCAGAAATGAAAATATAATACAAAGCAAAACTGGGATTTCCTTGGTTTTCTTTGCTCTCTTTATTCCTTGGTGTGAGATTATTTAAAAGAGTAGCAATGTTATCCAATACATATGTAGCTGTTATACTACATTTCCTTAGGTACTCTTTTTCTTTATGATAATGTGTCAGGGAAGCAGATACAGTATTCAATTAACAAAGTCAAAATGCTTAAGACTGAGTGTCACGTCTAGGAAGTTGTCCATGACCTCGCAAGAAACTCCTATCTACCACCTTCCTTTACTTCCTGTATTTATGAGCCACTGGTCAGAATATGAAACATACTTTGTGAATCCCATAAAACTTGCAGGAGTGAGAAAGGGAGAATTTGTTACAACGGAAATGGAATGTACTTGTTTCAAGGCCATGACTGCACTTTTGGTTGTATATAAAAAATAAGCTATTGAGCAACACAACACCGAGAGCACGAATATATTGATTGACAGCTTTTTCATCCACAAGGCTCCTTGACAGTCACATCTGTGTTGCAAACAACTTTCATTTCCTAAAGCAATGATTTTAAAAGCAAGTCAGAAACATTAAAATACCTATGCCTTATATGTGTACTACATGGCTGTGTCTATGTTTATGTACAGACAAACTTATATTATTGAAAATGGCCCAGGAGAACAACTAAAACAATGAACCCATTAGATGCATTTGATAGTCAGTAGCTGAGAAATTTACTTTGATATCTTTAAATAAAATGAAAGATATTAAACCTGCTGTCCACTTAAGCAAGTATTATTCCACAAATCTTGAGGAAGAACTGATGCCATAAAGATATTAAAGAATTTTAATTTTTGTTTACATTTTTTAACTGAACTCAGGAAGAGGACAGAGAATCATAACAGTATATAATTGAGCAACTTCTAATAACAACGTGGATTGTTAAATCTCTTTATATATATTTATGAAATTAAGCAAAAGAAAACATAAGGCTGAGTAATGATCTTATCCTAACATTACAGTCATAACAATAGCAATAGTTATAAAAATAGTGTTTGCTCATTATTAAAGTAAAGAATAAGAAATCCAGAGATAAAATGCAAATAGATATTGCTATATACTGACAATTTTGAAAATTCATGTTTGGTCTTCAGATGTGCAATATTACCTGAGGTTTCTATGTTTAGTAGACATCCTGATTTGTAAAGAACTTCATGTAAAACAATGCATACACACACACACACACACGCTATGGTATAAATAGTAAGTACTTAATCAATATATGTGAAATTATCTAATTTATGGTATATACACTCTTAAAGGGATCCTTTTATCCAGTAAAATATTTTCAAGTCCTTGCAATGACAATCTTGTATGGGGAAACAAATGTTATACAGGTTATTCATAATAGTCAAGACAAGGAAACAACCTAAATGTCCAGGAGCCGATGAAGGAATAGGCAAACATAGTATATACACATAGTAGAATGGTATTCAGCCTTATAAAAGAAGGAAATCCTGCAACAATATAGATGGATCTTGAGGACATTATGCTACATGAAATAAATTAGACTGAGAAATACAAAACACTGTATGGTCTCACTTATACGTGGAACTTTTAAAAACTCATTAAAAAACAGATTTGTGGTTAATAGAGTAGGGGGTGAGGGGAGGAGGAACTGAATGAAGGTGATCAAAAGGATGTAAGAGAAGTAAGTAGTAGGGATGCAATGTACAATGTGATGATTTTGGTTAATGGTGCTGTGAGGTATATTTGAAAGTCATTAAGAGAGTAAATCCTAAGAGTTTCCATCAAAGAGAAGAATGAAACATGTCTCCTCTCTCTTTTTTGTTGTACCTACATGATATAATGGATGCTAAGTATGCTTAATGTGGTAATCATTTCATAATACATGTAAGTCAAATCATCATGTTCTCCACCTTAAACTTATACAGTGCTATATGTTAATTATCTCAAAAAAAAACTAAGGGAAAAAATCAAAGATACTTATTTAGTAATATTTGCTCTTATTTGTTAAAGGTAAAACCTTAGCTGTTTTTTAATTCACTAAAACATGCTGGCCTCTGATTTCAGGGAATCACTGCAGGAAGTCTTTTCTTACCCCCACCCTCCGATATGTCCACATATCGGAGAACCTCTCTATCTAGGTTTCCATGTCATTGTTGTGTAAAAGAAGAGGTTGGACCAAATACTATGAAATTTCTCTTGTAAGTCTAGATTTTAAGTTAAACAAACTTTTTAATTATTTCCTTATGATTCCCCTCACCTACGTTCTTCCTAAACCCTCCCACAGCTGTCCCTTCAGATCATGCTTGAACTATTCTACTCCATACCTTATATTTAATAGGCATTATAAAAATATCTACTGAGCCAATTTAATGACTGTCAATAAATAAGCATACATTAATAAATTTCAAGAAATCCTTCCTACTTTGATGCATGATCAAAACTGTTTTGATCACTGTTGTAGAAAGCCATAAGAATTTCTTCAGATTTAGTAAAGTTCAGGGAGACAGTAGATTGTAACAGTTGATAGCATAGGCTTTGGAGTTGGAGACTCCTCAGATCAAAGACCAGGAAGATGCTAATTAAATGCACCTGAAAAACTGAAATACAATAGTCTTGATATTTGTGAAGGATCAAATAAGACACTGCTTATGAAGTGACTTCAGAAGTCACTTCGTAGTGACTGCTATGACTGCTACATAGTGACTGCCTAGAACACAGAAATCTCTCTATAAATGATACCTATTGTGGTTTCGTGATAAAGTTATGATCATGGCTCACTTTCCCTTTCCAGGTCACACGTAGCGTATCTGTAAATGGTTTTTTCCTCACAGAAGAGTGCTGAACCAAACTGAGTCTCTTTGATTTGAATATTGTCAAACTTCAAAGTGAATTTGAAATATACCCTTTAAAAAATTGGAGCATGCCTAATTAAATGAAAACTACTGCATTAAAATTTCAGTAAATAAATTAATCATGTATATTCTTCTTATGTCCAAACATAGTTTAAAATATTTTATTTCAGTTTTAAGTTAACTAATTTTTAATTTTGTAAGAATGTCTTAAAATTCTTCTATAGCTTTCTAGGCTTAAATAAAGCTTTTCTCTGCCAATTTCCAGGTGAAAAAAAAAAGTTAACCGAGTGCTCAATTCATTCACATGAATAATATATATCAGTGTAACCAGGGTGGTATTCAAAATGCTTGTCATTACAGATTTGTGGTCTACCAGGATGGAGGCAAGTTATGAGCAATTGCATATATTTTTGCTTTAATGCACATCAACTGCACATAATCTTTCAATGTTACAAATTCCATAGTGTCCCCCCTGCTTTTTGGGGTTTCAGTTCAATTACCTATGGTCAACCATGGTCTGAAACTATTAAATGGAAAATTCCAGATATAGACAATTCACAAGTTTTAACTTATGTGCCATTCTGATAAGCATGCAATTTTGGTCTGATCTGCTTTGCCTGACTCAAATGTGAATGGTCACATTTTGTCCAGTGTGTCAATGCTGTGAAGGCTGCATGTCCTTTTGTCACTCAGCAGCCAGCTCAGCCATGAGAGAGAGAGAGAGAGAGATTATTTATACTCACATAACTTTCACAACACTATATTACTATAGTTGTTCTATTTTGCTAGTTGTTAATCTCTTCTTGTGCCTGATTTGTAAATTATACTTTATCATAGGTATTTATGTTTAGTAAAACACATACTTTATATGGGGTTAGATACTATCCATCGTTTAAGGCACAGGGGCTGTTGGAACATACTCATGGATAAGGGGGGGCGGGGTTCATTTATATATTTTCTCAGTTCTCATTAGCACTTACCACCCATATTACTCACTGTTTGTATTACATGTCTAGTTTTCGTAAAGGTTAGAAATTGTTTGGTATTAATAGTCTCCCTTATCTCATCCTTACAGACAAGACAAATAGATAGCTTACCCACACAAACCTGTAGTATGTTAACACTGCAGGAAACAGCACACTTACATTTATAAGAAAACTACTAGAAATAGTATTGAACCATGAAACTAGTAACTGAGGAGCTGCTATCACTCATAGGAAATCCCCAGGCCTGGATGGAGAAAGTCGGTACACAGGCCCATTTGGAGAGGAAGGAGGAGCAACCTCCCAGGGAAGGAGCCGGGGAACATAACACCCGCCCTTTCTCCTCCCTTCTGGCCTCATGCCATGACTTCCTATTGGCCAGACACTGTCAGAGGCCAGAAAGCAAGGGAACTCCTCCACTGAGTACATACAATTTAGACTCTTAAAGTGAAATATGAAATGAAGATAGCTAGAGAGTCGGTGAATCTGCAGGGACAGATACAACTGGCTTGTCTCTATCTCATTCTCAGAGTTAAACCAAACGAAGCTAAAGATGATTTTTACTTTGGTTATACTTTGATTCAGACACTAACAGAGGGTCAAATATTCTAAGAATAAAATGAATATGTGATACCATTTGTCATCAGACTCTGTTATCTAAATTTTCTCTTACAAAAGTTAAATTTCTACTGCTCCTAATATTTAAAAATTCACATTATATATCAATCCAGCCTTCAGAATGACACAGGGGAGCTTAACCTTGGGTTCTCCAACCTACTACAAAGATGCACTTTCCCTAAATCCAAGAAAGAGAGTCACTGCAGACTGTGAACTGGGAAAACACACTCAGTGCTCACCTGAGTATTGGCTCTGACTCAACCAGCTGAGCGCTTTAACAAATTTTAATAAAATATTAGTTATTTCACATGAGACTCATCACTTTGTTAACATTTATTACTTACTGTCAGATGGTTACTCCATACTTTGTCCTGTAGGGAAACAGCTACAAATTACATAAATAGTCCACCAGAAAATAAAGTTCCAACATACAAATAGGGGAGTTAATGGAGCAAGAGAAATTGCTAATACCTTATGAATAGAGTAGCCACCTCCCAAGAACAGTGGTAGACAAGGGTTTCCTGGGAGGCCAGGCACAGCTGGGTTCAGACAATGCTGTTTAGCAGGAAGGAAGATGAAGGAAATACACCTGACATCTCTCAAACAAAAAAGAATCTTCTCTCTGTGAGGTCCACTAAGTCCAGGAGTGAGGTCATTAAAGACTCCATAAGAATAAATAGGAAAATCTAGACATTAACAGAGGCAATGGGATGTGACAGGACCATTTTGCTGGTAGTGAATAAAAATGTATTTTATAATGAGAACCCCATAATTCTCCATGGGGTCTAAAAATCTCACAGTAGAATTGAATGAGAAAAACATCTCTGGACCTCAGGAAAATCTTCAAACATATGGTGTAATAAAAGAAAGAAGATCAGGCTAAAAATCAAGGAACTAGTATTGATGACCTGCTGTCAAAAAGATCATTCTGCACCTGCTACCCTAGCAAGTCAATATTGTAGTCTTCTTTGGAGCAGTATCCATTTTATCCCCTTATTGAATAAACAGCCTAGTTATAGAAAATCCAAGTCAGAAAGTTTGAGAATCAAGGCATGGATTGCATAATATCATTCAACGATATTACGTATTTGAATTTCCTCTACCAAAACTAAATGACCTGTATTATCTGTTATGCCTCCAACTCCAAACCCTTCTTAAAGGACCTTAGAGACTAGTCATTGACCCAATGACATCATGTAGAATTAGGGTGCTTCTAGAAGAGATAGGCTACAGGTGATCAAATATTCAAGGATTACCCCAGGAAGGCCAAAATCCCCATGGGTCCTTGTAAGGGTTCAAAGCCTTCATTTTTCTTCTATTAAACTTTGAAAAATGATCAACAAAATGGAATTTAGTAAAGTAAGCTTTTGAGCAGTTGTGCCTTTTTTGATCTTATAACAATTATAAAAAACAAGGGATTCTGTAAAATAAAACAGAATCATCTGCTTCCAACAGACTGAACTTCCCCCAAATTTGCATTATGGGACATAATACTGAATTTTTAACTCTTAGTAGGGAATATTTCTAAACCATTTATGTTAACAGTTCAGACACAGAACTCTTCTGTAATCTAGTAACTGTTTAAGCATACTCTGGGTCCAGATCATCATGAGGTCACAGCAGCACCACGAGGAAACAGGAGTCACGCCAGAAGGCAGTCAGAAGGGTTTAGACATCCACTCCACGGAAAGCCCAAATAGAAGCCTAAATATTCAGTGCCAGGTTCGAAGAACAAATAGAAAACTCAGAAATGCTGATTTACATAGAGTGTGGACACAGGGAACAAACTAAAATCTTTACTTGTGCAAATGAAAGTGATGTTTTATTTTAAAGTATCAATTCAAATTTACCTAAATTTTCAAGGCCTGTACAACAGAAAAAAGTAAAAACCTTGCTAAATCATAATTTAATGTTTTTAACAATGTCACTGATAGACTTATGAATATTCATTTATTTAGATTCCATTACCATTGAGATTTTCCTGGAGAAGATAGAGGTCAAACCTACCTTTATAGCTGGGACAATTCCTGCACTTAAAGGTGCTTTAGTGTATATCTATTACTGGTTCTCAGTCTTCACTGTGCATCAGGATCTGCCTAGAGGATGAAAAGAAATGGTATCCTGGTTCCACTCCTAGAAGTACTGGTTCACCTGCCTGGAATGGAACTGGGCACTGCTATTATTGTATTTTCAAGGCAATTTGGTTGCATAAGGAGGGCTCATAATCACTGAGGTAGTTGAACTTGAATCACCCATTTCATATGTGAGAGGACTAGGGGAGTTATGTGATCCACACAAAATCACTGTTAGTAGAAAGAAAACTCAACTTATCATCAGAATATATTGGTTTGAGTTGTGGCTTTCTTGCTGAGTAATAGTGTAAAATTGGACAAATTACATTACCAACTCAAGGAAAATGAAAATAAAACACCTGATCAACTTCACAGGGTTGTTGAGAGGATCAGTATAAAACTATGTGACATAAATTAGGTGAAATTATTTTGTAAAATGCAAAGTACTACACACAAATTAGGAATTGTTAATTGCAGTAGAGGCAAGCCTGGAACACAAGTCTCTGCTATTTCCTATCTCTTTAACTTTTTAAACCGTTCTCTTATTTATCAGTGACTATAGTATATTACTAGTTATCTGGCATTATATAAATCAGCACATAGTATTAACTAGCTAACCCTCATACAGTGGTAATTAATTTTCATGGTCACAGCCCAGATGCTCTACAATTTCACAACTCAGAGAAGCATGGATGGTTCAAAACCAGCAGCTTTGGCGTCACCAGGCAGCTTGCTAGGAGTGCAAATCTCATGTCTTACCTCAGACCTACTGAATCTGACCAAATCTTTAGTTTCACTAGATCTCCAGGTGATTCAGTAAGCATTCAAATTTGAAAAGCACAATTCTACAAGATCTCAAAGTGTCTTTGGCATGATGAAACTAGGCTCAGTGCCATTTGAGCAATTCTTTTTCCATTTTAATTCTTCAAAAACTAAAAAGGCATATGCTACATATATGTGTAATTCTATCTGAAACTATTGGATTAAGTATACTTTTCCTTTCTCTACTTAAGCTAAATAACAGCATTCATTGTATTAATTTAATCAAACTCTCTTTAGATTCCTCTTCATAATAATCAATTCTTAGCTGCAATTTTGATTCATTTGAACTAATCACAGTAAGTTTCTGTGGAGACTAAACAGTCTCATTTTAGATGATTTTTTTTCAACAGAAGTGATTAGACTCTATACAATCAAAGTCCCCCATTGACCTTTACCATCCATCTCTCCTGTCCCCAAAGCCACAAGCTCTATCACCCAGCGCAGGTTGAAACTAATTTATGCTTCTTAGGGGTGAACAAAGCATGCAGCTTATTATTTGAATCACATTTCCTTAGTAAGAAAGACATATCCTTAGTGGTTTTAATTTAATCAGAATATTGTAATATGGGGGCATGGTTAAAGCAAATATGGTCTCATTATTCAGATATTTTAAAAAAGGAAAAAAAGAAGTAAATACTTTTGTCCATTTTTTTTTCTCAAAGATGCTATGCTTCAATTAATTACCCTGTCTTAAGTCATTCCCTAGGCTCTGCACAAATTAGGAGTGTCTGCATGGAAATTCAATACGGTGAAATCTTAACAAATGGCAGTTGCATGAGTTACTCAGCCATCACACAGACTCTGCATACTGAGTGAATGGAAATTTCCTTACAACCCCAGGTTTCCCTCCACATCTAATTGGGTATAAATTGCTGCCTATTTATAGTCGATCTATGAAGAGATGTCAGCCCAAAAGTGTCATGGACTGGAGATGTATTGCAAGATGCTTATGATGAATTTGTTTCCACAGGAGGTAACAATTTTTGAAGAGTGTAGCCACAGAGCATGAGCAAGGCAATGAGATGGGGCCCAAAAGATGTTTCCTAGAACATCTTTTAAACATTTTGTGAAAGAGCCCCCTGTACGGAAACTCAGAGTGATCCACAGGGCTTTGGCAGAGGGCAGGGAATAGGAACTCCAGTGGGGCAACTGTCAATTTCGCTTTAGAAAGAAGGACTGAGAGAGAATTGAAAGCTCAGACATCAGCTAATAGCTTGTTAAGGAAGATAAATTTGCCAGAATAGATATCATTCTCTACCACCATCCCAAAGAAAAATACTGATTGTCAGCTATGAACATCATTTCTGGCATAGTTCTCTGGAATGCAACTTGTAGTGACTGAATCCAACAGTGCTAAGTGTGCTAGGGGTAATATAACCCATTATGAATAGCACCAGGCTTGTTTAACATTCATATATATAAGTCTATATTATGTCATATGTCTTTTTAAATTTAATACTACATGGGACTGGGTCACTTCTTTTACTTTCTGCAGGAATATTTCATGCTAAGGCAATAAGAAATGTTCATTAGTACAGTACATTCACCAATATTGATTGTCGCTTTGGTTATGTTCTCAATGTTTCTTTCACCAGAAGCATTTCTCCCTGTGCTTTCTCATTCCCATACTAGTCATAAGCACTCTTCTCTGTCAGGGATTTATGGGCAGTCTGTACAAAAACATTCTTTATGACTATAAGCGAGTTCCCCCTCAATTTATGGACAAAGAGATAAATGATCTATCAAGTGTAGTGCCTGGGGGTGGTAGAATGGACATTTACAATTAGCAATAAAGAGCTCAAATGTTCAGAAGTTTCCCTGAGGATGGAAAATTTTCTACAAGTTTCCAGTTTTCAGTAAATACTCTATGTTATGGACATGTGAGGGGTACTAGGTCCAGTTCACTCCAACTAATTGGGTTTCATTGGCCACAAAAACACTTAGATATTCTAACTTCTGGCAGAGTATAAGGAAAAAAATCAGACAGGTTTCCAGACCTGGTTCTGCCACTCATTCACACAATATCAGCAGACCCTTCAGCATACACCCCTGTGAAGTACCCACCCCCACAGAGCATCATTGCAGTGACACAACAGGGCAGTGTGACACATCCTAAATCCTGCCCAGCACACAATAAAAGGGTTTCGATAAATGCCATGTCCTTTGTTTTCTTGCTTTAAAAACAGTTCACAGTACTTTCAGGATCAAAAGAGAGAAATTATGTGCAAATAAAGAGCATAACAGAAAGGTATGCTACGAAAATACCATTGAGGGGCCAATGTGAATGCCCACACGCCCTTTGTGATTGACGACTCTGAGACCCCGTGGAAGCTGGTCTAAGTTTCTCAGTTGATATTGAGCATATTAAGAATCACTAAAATTACGTGTTGCCCAAACTCAAGCTATGCGTCTATATGTGTTCTAGAATATCTTTTCAGTCAACTCATATATCTAGCATGTCACTCATGTTGGGACCGTATGAGCTGTTGTTCTTGGAGAATAAGACTAAATTTTGATCTGGAAATTTTTTGATCAAATAGCTCATTTATTCCATCTCTGGCCAACACCTCCTGACACACATGAATATAACAATACATCAGTCCCTTTGCAGTGTTGCCGACTCAAAAACACAGCACGTGCCAGCACAACCTACCATGCACATCTTCTGATACTGATATTCTACCTGTATGTAACACTTGAGCCATATCAGTGATCAAAAAAAAAATATTGAAATACTGCTTTCCCACTCGTGAAGAGCTAGCTGTTGCCCTGAACCTGAAAAGGTCCTCCTAACCCACAACTCTCCCCCTAGAATCCCCTACATAGCCCCACCACCCAGCAACCAAACACATTTGTGCTTCCAAGGTCCTGTCCTGGTTCTAGGGCCAGACTGTCCTCCCCGACCCATGTCTGTGTTGTATCTATTACTGAATAGTTGTGTCATTTACTCATCTGTGTCTAGGTCCCTGTCCTGATTCCTCCCAGGGTAGCAGAGAATATCACTACAAGCTTATTTCTCCTGGTCCTACTCCCTCTGCCATTCCACTGACCCTTGACAATAATAGTACTAATAGAACCTAAGGATAAATCTCCTCTTTTCAGTCCTCAGTTTTACATCTTCTGAGTCACGTTGGATTGTCCTCTCCCCGCACAGAACTTTTGGACCTTTATCCCACTCTAGTGTCATGACATTGACCCCTCTTTCAAAGTCTCCTAGTACTTCTTTGAGTCTGACCACTCTGAGAGCAGTCTACCACAAGCATTACCATGTTCATGTCTATTAAGAAGACTGAGGGTATTTGAGAGGTTATTCTTAGTGCTGTGGTAAGAGTCCTGTTTGGCATTATACTTTCCAGGAAATGTTAGATGCTTCTTAAAGCGCAAACAGAGATACAAAAAAGGAATAATTGATCTTGGTCAGCTCTGCCACAATGCCTTCCAGAATGAGGTGAAGCAACAAAAAGTCAGGATGGGTCATGGTTATTGGTACAGATGAGCTATAGATTGTGGCTATTCAGAGTTGATCAGGGCTTTGTTACTTCATTCTTTGGGTTTTTAGTGACAAAGTTCTAAACAATGCTAAGAATATTCGAGAAGAGTAAAAGATTCAAGGCCAATGGTCTTTGCTCCAATTCCCTCTATTAGCCCCACCCTTGAAAAGAGCGTCAGCTGGCCAAGTTCTGCCCCAGTTCTGTCTCGGTCCTTGTTAACCTCTGATTTTTCCATTCACTGGGCTTCTGATGTTTTTCTCTCTATTTTACCAAACCTTTAAATTTGATAATTGCTGTAGTCTTCCCAGCATAAATCATTGCTCCCAGCTTTTAGGGACAGAGATGTGAATGTGCCCTATGACTCTATCCAATTTCTGTGACTCTTGGAAACTACCCTGTCCTCTTCTGCTTTCCATTTATTCCAAAGGTTTCTATATAACTGTAATTCAATAAAATGTAACCACTGTAAATTGACTTCAAATTATTTATTTTATATAAATTGACCTTCTTATTAATAGATGAACCATTTACACATATTCTTCCAGTGTATTGGAAAAAGCCATGGGACCTTGCATTCCAGTTATGTCACTGAATTGTGTAGGAGGGATGATCTCTCTCCTTCCCAATGGAAAGAGGAAAGCCACTGAGGATCAGTTCTATAACTGGGCCTCCTGCTAGAACAATGTCCAGAGCCTTCAGCCAAAGACTTCAAGCTTTAGAAAAGCAAAGTGTCTGCTGTGACTGCTTTTTGCTTATGCACCTGCAGCAGGAGTAAGTGGCATTGAACTGTGGAAGCACAGGGCTCTTAAGTCCTTCTGCAAGGAGCTGCCTTCCTATGATTGGTTTTGTTTTCACCTTGTTACAATTTTATATGCAAAGTAACAAATCTTAATTTGTTGATTCTAAATACAGTTAGTGAACATGTTAATGCAATGACCCCTATCCATCTGGCATTAGTTTTCTCAATACACAAATTAGGCACTCTCCATATGTTGATGCTAATGAAATGCTATGGCCAGAATGAGACAGAAAAAATCATTTAATCAATTAATCCTTCTGGTTCTCCCTATGTAGCTAATTCTCCAGCCTGCCTGCCTTGGACTCTCCTATTAGTATATAATTAAGCAATGCCAAAGGGAATCACACCTATTGATTTGGGTGGTAGTCAAAGGGTGCTGTTGCATTTTGAGCAATAATAGTTCCTTTCTGGTTCTACAGCTCATGTGGCAAAACAAAATATCTTTCTGTGCAATTAGGAAGAGAAAAAGGTAAAATAGGTGCCCATTAGAGAACTGGTTATATGGATTTCCTTTCTTTCCATCTCCAAGATTTACCTGGGAATTGGCCGGCAAACGTATTTTTAAATGCGGTTCCCTGGGCCTCACCCCAAAGATTCTCATGCAGACTTTCTTAGGAATCGGAGCCCAGGAATCCAAAGTTTCAACTTGTATTTAGAATAATGTTGATGCAAACTGCATTGAGGTACATGCCTCAAGGGACTCCAGACCAATTCAGAACCGATGCTGTTCACTTCACTGCTCAGCAGAGTCAGTCAAATACCCTAATATGCTTACATTTAAAATTAAGTTTTCCAGACAATTTCCGGGTAAAGTTTGGAGCTGGAAGTTTCTAAGAGAGGACATTTTAACTATGATTTGATATAGAAATAATTTTAAGTCAAAGTAACATATTAACTACATATTTTTAAATTTCCTTGTAGAAACCAATGTCAAAGAACAAAATGGCTAATGTCCTTATATATAAAGAGCTCCTAAGATGAAAAAATTTTAATAAATAAAATATACAGAAACACAAATAGCTTTTCAACATATAGAATGTGTAGGGAGCAAGTCACGTTGCCAGCTTGGGAAGGGTTTTGGGCAGAGGGAACTCCAAGTGCAAAGGCCCTGAACGGGAGCATGTTTGATGCCAACACAGAAATGGTGTGTGGGTTTCACAGACTAAGGTGTAGTGAGCAAGGGAGTGAGTGGTTAGAAACACATGCTGATGCTCTGCTCATACTCTAGCAACAAAGGGCCCAGGGAATAGTGAGCTCTGCTTATCCAAGACCGATGGGAGCCTTGATTACATCCACTCTCCCCATAGAAAAGGTCACCTTAGACGTGTTTGGAGTCAAGGCTGGAAAAAAAAAAAGGGGCTGTTTATTAAACAGGCGAATGATAACCTTAAATCTAGCATTATAGCGTCTGGAATTGGTAGAATTAGAAATCTGTATTACCTTCAGAGGGCAGCGTGAAGGCCAGATAATGTGGGGTCCATGTAAGGGAGAGAACTTTAGCAGTTAAAATGCACACAGCAAGCTGCTTTAGGTAGCGTTGGAGTTATTACAAGGGAATTCATCCATAAAAAGATCACTACCAGTTCTACCATTTCTGAAATTATAATTTTTCACTTTAAATTTCCAACAAAAATAAACTGAAGACATAAATGAACTGGAACAGGAATCTGCAGAGTCTATTAGACCTTTGCAAGGCTTTCCTTTTAGTAAATTTGGAAGATATATATTAAGGAATGGAATTAGATAGATCGCCATTTTTTTCTCTGTACAGGTTATAGCAGTTACACCTCTGCCAGTGAATTATGAGAGGGCTTGTCAAACTTTTGACTTTTGCTAATCTGAGAGGTGAATGAAGACACGTGTAGTTTTGGTTTACATTGATTTTATGATGTGTGAAGTCAAACAGGTTTTCATATGTTATAGAGCCAGTTGTATTCCCTTTTCTGTGAACTATTTGTTCATTTCCTTTGCTTATTTATTTATTGAATGGTTTGGTCTATTTCTTATAAAATTATAGCACTTGCAGCCATTTTTCTGCGATGTGATTAGCAAATGCTTCCCAGAGTTTTGTGTGTGTTAGGACCTTACTTATTGTGTTATTCTCATATAAGTTTCAACCAGCTTTCTAGCGGATTTCCCCCCTTTACTTCTGGACTTTGTGTCATACTAACAAAAGGATTTTTAAAACTATTCTCCATTTATTTGACCAATATTTTTTAGCAGATCATATTTCATGTTTAAATCTATAGTCCATTTAGGTGTGAACTATGAATCCAATTTTAGTATTTTACAGGTGACTGCCCATATATTCCAACATTTATTGAAAAATCAATCTATGAATTCCTCACCAATGTCACATTTTCCACATACTTAAAATCTCATATATACTTAGTATTATTTCTGGAATGTCTATGGTATCTCATTGATTGGCCTACTGTATAACTGTACTAGCCTATTTCAATTATTCTAGGTTTATAGTATACATTAATATGTAGTAGGACTATCCCTTCCCCCAGTTAAGCCAATGATGTCCTGGACATGTTTGTTGATTTTTTTCATATTAAATGTGTACAGTAAGAAAATGATATACGAAATTGGTATTGATATCACATTCAATTTATAGAATAAATAACAATATGAATTGCTAACATTATTCCATAAATTCTTCCAAGAATATGGAATTGAATTTCACTAGTTTGTATTTGTGGTCCCCAGTAGTATTTTAGCTTTCTTCATGGGGATGTTGCATATTATTTGTCAAGTTTATTCTTCCATGTTTTTTCCTTGTTTCATTCCTGTTTGTTCTTTCTCAAAAATGAGATATTTATATATGGAACAAGGGTTTTTATTTTTAAAGGAGGAGAGAGTTGGTATATCTGGTGCATGATACTGGGTGGCTGGATTCACTCTTTATGACTGGGGTCAAGTTTTAAAAAGCTTTGAATACTATGAATTCTGAATCTTGTTTTACATTTTTTAAACTACATTAAATTTAACTTTTAATTAAATTATAACATTGCATAAATTTAAGGTATATAGTATTCTTTTGCCACATGTATATACTGTAATATGATTGCCATTGTAGTGATATTAATCACATTACATAACTGAAATACAATATTATATACTATGCATTAGATCTCTATGGCTTATTTACTCCTCGTTACAAGTTTGTATCCCTAAAAATCTCTACCAATCTTTTCCTCCCACCCCCTATTCCCTGCTGACCATCAATTTCCTCTCTTTTTTTATAAGTTTAATTTTTTTTAGTGGGTCTTATTCTTTAAACACCAATTAATACCTAGTGATTTTTATTTTTTTATTATTTAGCCTCATCAGAGAATATTGTAATCTATTTTATTTTTTTAATTTTTATTTATTTTTTATTGTTGTTCTTGTACAGTTTTCTGTCTTTTACTCCCAACCCAGCCCACCGCCCCAGCCCTCCCCACCTAGTGATTTTTAAAAAGTGATATATTATTTTTGGAAGATGACAGTTCTAAAAGCAGCATGAAGAATGAACTAGAATCAGATTAGCTTGTTGCAAGGTACCTATTTAATTCAGAGAAAAAAGTTATGCACTCTCTCATATTCAGGAAAAATGAAGAGAGAAAGTCATTACTTACTAAGGATGTATTACATGCTTAATATTGCACTAGCACTTACAGTATTTTCCCCCAAAGTGGACTCAAGTTGCACCCTTTCCTCCAGTTCTTTGGTCTATTAAAAGAGACTTAAATAAAAACTGATTTATTGTAATTTGTCAACACTCTTCCCATGATAAACCCTTCCATCTATGATAATTGGTTTTTAACTGTTTGCTCTTTATCTTATTCTTCTAGGTTAAGATCATATCTCTGCGACCCTAATTTTGAACCCATGGGTCTGGCAGCTTCAGATTCAATCTCATCCTCACCTCCATAACCCCTGGGCTTTTATTCTTCCTTACCAATTTTGACTCAGCCTGGTTTCTCAACCAGTATTTTTCACGGTCAGGTAACAATGCTATTCATCATCTCTGATCCAGCAGAACTGTATCCTTAATCCAGTGACTAGATCAACTTTAAGATTTGAGAAGAGGAGAAGTAAAGGTAGATTGTATTTGGAAACTCAATAATTCTAGATTTCACACTATGAAAATGGGGTCACACTTCATGTGTATCTGGTCTTCCTTGGTTTGATATCTTCTACCTGCAGAATGGCTGCCTCTCAGCCACATCCCTGTCCCTCAGTTATTTGAGGTCATCTGCCTCCTATAAAATCTTAGAAAGTTTCTGTTGGTATCACACCATATTTACAGACTCCTGCTGATGGCAACCAGCTTGACCCAGGAGTCTCACAGTGGAGCACAGAAGTCCCTCTTATGAAAAATGTCTCAGTCCTAGGCAAATTGTTATGTTTGGTCCTCGTATTTCCAATGCTCAGCCTAGGCTCCTTCTTGCTGCTTTTTTTTTTTTTTTTTTTTTTTTTTTTTTTTTTTTTTTTTTTTTTTTTTTTTTTGTAGCATTGCTGTGTGCCTTTCTCTGGAATAAAATTTCCTATCATCATGGCACCTACTCATGCAGTTACCCATTTTCAGGACACTAACATTCCCTTTGGCTGCTGCTGGCTCCAATGTCACCTCTAATGATGACACCTCCAGTGCTCACCTCTCTCCAGTCTACTCGAGCACACCCCTCTCCCTTTGTCCCTGGATCTCACTGTTCTGCTCATTTTTCTGCATCGAGCTGGCTTGAGCATCTAGGTGTTATAAATATTTTAATACTTACAGATACAATGCTTCCCTTTTCTAGAAAGCACACACACTACTCAGATGGTTGGTTCTGACTTGTTTCAGGTACAAAAACAATGCACTTATTCTCAAGGCCACTTTTACCACAAGACCCTCTGTTGTGGACTCAGGCTCTGTGAGCTAAATCTTTCTTTTGCTTAGGTTGGATGAATTCACTCTTGAGCCTTCTGTACTTGTGTCCTCATTTCTGCACCCCCACAGGTCTCCATACATGTTCATGCATCTCTGACCCCCACATATGAATGGGTTGAAGTTCATAAGTTCTTTACCTAGAGCCTCCAGACCCCATGTAAATCAGCAGATGCAGTTAGGAGCTAGACTAGGTAGGAGAGGATAATATATCTTCAGTACTGCTCTGGTCTGCATCAATTTGATGGACCCACCCCAGAGTTAGCGAATTTTGACTCAACTCTCAAATGTAAAATGTGGTTCCTTTTCTTCTGAATTTTCTTAAGTGGAATGAGCTGTTTCCCATTTGTCACATCACTTCACACAGACCATTTCACTGCTATGGCTCATACTACTTTGAGACCATGAAGTCATAAGACAACATCCTATAGTAAGTTACTATCCACTAAGCATGCAAGAAAGACCAAGGAGAGGACTTTTGGAAACTGATAGACTAGAACTAATTTCTTTCTTTTCTATACATTCAAGATAAATTATTTTCCATACTAAAAGGTACCTGAAGAATGCATGCAGGCTACATGGATTCTAATCTATGTTTATACTTTTAAATTGCCACCAGAATGATGATTTTTCTCTTCAGCTAAAATTTCTAACATACAGTCTTCACATCTGATCTAACAAATGTTTTATTTATTTATTTATTTAATTATTTAATTATTTATACTTAACAAATGTTTTAGTTAGAACTTCATTTTGTCCAGATGCTAACAGATATTTGTAATTAGATTTAGTCATTTAATACTCATAATAATTCTTTGAAAAACAACTATTATCGGCATTTTAAATTGAGCACATTAACACTCAGAGACACTAAAATAATTATCCTTCCTAAGATACACACCTACAACATGTAGGTTTCAATCTGACTGAAACCTAGGAATGATCCTATTTCCCTAAAATAGAAACATGTTTTTGCATTATTTTCTATCAAATGAAAAGATAAACTGTTTCTAACAAGTATTAGGATTTACTGTAATATGGTAAGCAGATTCTAAACTAGTCCCCAGCGATCCCCGTCTCCTGGTGTTCACATCTTTGTGTAAGCCCCTCTTCTTGGGAGAAGACTGGATTTTGTGACCTGCTTCTCACAAAGAGAATACAGTCAACGTGATAGGATGTTAATTCTATTAGATTCCAAATAATTGTGACTTCTGTATTGTTCTTTTGCAAGTACCCTCTTTTTCTTTCCTGATTGCTTGCTTTGACTTGAGAGGCTGGGTGGAGAGGCCCATATAGTAGGGGCCAAGGAGTCAGTCCTCCAATCAAAAGCTTGTGAGCCACTGATGCCCTAGCCCAATACTCTGCGAAGAAGCAAATTCTGCCAACAATCGCATGAGCACTCTAGGAAGCAGAGTCTTCCCAGTTGATCCCTGAGATGATTATGTTCCCAGCCCAGTGGAGGATCTTGAAGTAGAGGATCCAGATAATCCATGAATAGATTCCTAACACAGATATTGACATAATGAAAGTACGAGTGTTTAAACTGCTAACTTTTAAGGTAATTGATTACACAGCAATTGATAACTAATACACACATACTTTCTGTCATTATTTGTTCCTTCTGTGCAATAAATAACACCAAAAACCTAGTGGCTTAATAAATATTTATTTTTCTCCTGAATTTTCAATGTTGTAGCAATTATTGGGTTGAGCTTGATTCTGCTCTATACTATCTGGAGCTTCATTGGGATGATTAGAATATCTATTATACAATAATAGCAATATTGGTAATAACAATAGTGGCTAATATGTCCTGAGCTCCTCATGAGACCTTCTATATGTTTTACATGTATAAGCTCATGTAATACTCAGAACCACCCAATGAACTAAGTATTAAGGCACAAGTAACTTAACCACCTTACCAGTGTAAACCAGCTGACATGCAGACCTGAGATGCAAAAAGCTGGCATGCAAACCTGTACACTGTGCATTAGCAATTGACAGCTCTTATCCTTTCTAATACACTGTCTTTCATTAGGTGCTTATAAGTAGGAGGTAAATGCAAAAATTGACCTGTTCCAATCTACCTCACTATTGTACCCGAATTAGAAAGTTAAGACAAGCCCCTTACTGGTTAGATTTAAATTAAATAAAAATAAATAAAGTATAAATCTATTTACAGGATGAAATAGGGAAATAAATATCTTTGAGTATATAACAGATTATTAGGACAAAATCTGACATCAGTAGTAAATATTGAAGTAAATATTATCAAAGTCTAAGTGTAATTGGCAGTAATAGCTTATTTTCTCTGCTGGGTTTGAAGATTTTACATTTTATATTGAGGAGTAAGGAATCAGATTCCAGTCACATTTCCACATACCAAGTCTTCATATGTACCAAGGTTTGCCACCCTCTGACAAGGGTTCAGTTTGTCCACACCTTGGATCTGTCACTCTTATAACCGTTTGTTTCCCTTAGCAGTGGAGGGGTCTACAGCCAATAAGCCTTCATGTTGACACTTAGTGGTATGAGGTTAGTAGCCTTATTCAACAAAGTTCAACATTGGTAATTACAATTCACCTGCAAAGTCATAAAGCCAGAAAAACCAGATTGTACTAGCATTTCAGATTTGCAACCAGTTTTGCAATCTTGAAATATAGACTAATCTATGATAGTTACACTGATTGATTAACTGCCAGGGCTACAATGATCCTGACCACTGATCAATATGTTCAGCCACTTAATGGCTATAAATAGGAAGAAATGCATCAGCAAATCAACACATATTAACCAAGCACAAATTAGGGCCAAGATCTGCCCAGCAGCACAATAATGAAGCACATATGGACCCTGCCTTCAAGGAGCCTAGTGTCTGCTTAGGAAACTGAGACAAATACATAAGACAGGAGTCAACACAAGAGAGCAACAAGGGGTGTCAAAGACTGTGAGGAGCTAGTGTGATAAGATTAACAAATATTGATATTCCACCTAACAGTGAAAAGCACATAATTATATGTCAGTTCTGAACAATAACATTGTGTTATACACATTATTATTCACTTGGAAATGCAATTTTTTTAAGTTTGAAAATCCATTTTCATGTATTTTACATGTACTAGGTATAACAGTGTAACTCAAACAACAGCATCCTGAAATACGTGTACACTGGAGTTGGGGAAATGTTAATAATAGAAGGCTGTAATGGCTAAAAACTGCTAAATGAAAGAAGTGATTGTTTTGTTCCTTTGTAGCACATACAGCTATTGTACTCAGTAAATAATTCATCTGATGATTTCCTTAGTCTCAGTCTAGCTCTTTTTTGAGAAAGAATTCTGCTTTATTTTTATTTTATTTTATTTTTTGCTGTTTATCCCTGAGTTTATTACAGCAAATGAGGCATAGTAGGTGCTTAATAAATAATTGTTGGATAAATGAATAGCAAACAAAAGAGTGGTTAAGCAGTTAATCACATGAACTAATCTCATTCAAGTTACATGAAATTAGGAACTACAGACTGACAGCAATCAAGTTTCATGCACACAGAGCTCTTTTGTTCTTTATGAGAAAATTTTGTGTGCACACTACAAACACAAGTTCTGAATGAACATGCAGACACAGACTAACACACTTTGTTTCTCCATTTTTGACTCAGCTGTGATTTGCTTAACAGGTTAGAGAGTGACATTTTTCTGGACTCAAGAAATACACCGAGGAAACTTGTTAAATAATGTGTTGTACAAACACCAAACACCTCAAACACTCAGCATTCCCCAGCTATTTCATAAACAAACTTCAAAAGGTGATTGGTTTAATTGAGCTGTCAAAGTAGGTCAGGCTGAAAGGGCAGAGAGTATATATAAATAGTCCAATATCTGCCAGTCTCAGGGAGCTAGTGATTAGATTTCAATCTGATCATAATTACTATGTTATTAAAATCCTCACCAAATAAATTGGCTTCATTTAACTGAGAGAGTTGAAGTCACGCAAAAGAAGGGAGGAGGGAGACTATTCAGGGTGAAGGTCTGCCCTGTCCAGGAATTCCAAACTTAGGCAAACCTACATGGGCTGCATCATTTTCCTGCTTGGAGAAAATGAGAGGCACTTTTATTTGATACTAGTCTACTCATATTTTAATGCCTTGGAAACTGAGAACACACATCCCCAAACTTGTCTGTGTCAGGTCAGAGTCATGAGTTTCTCAACCCGTTCCTTTTCCTCCAACAAAAGAAACAGTGAAGTACATTCAGCCTACAGGTGTAGACATGTCCATAAAACATGTGTGTGGTTTGCATAGCGCCTTCGGTAGAGCAAAGAGTAGACACATAACAAATATTTGTTGGAATGACCGAGATTCTAATATTCAAGAATAACTCAGTCATGTCTTTTCTAAACTTTTTTCTAACTTTTAACCTGTATTTTCTTTCTGGGTCTACTATAGAATCAGCCTGCATCATGTAGGAAGTACAGCACTTTTCAGAAGCCATAAGAAAAACTGTATTGAATGTTTGCTCTGTGCCAGGCACCAACTCTCATTTTACCCTCATAACAACCTTATAAATCCTGTGCCATTAGTATTCCTATTGTATAGATGAGGAAATTAACACTTTGAGAAGTCACACAAGTGGCCCAAGTTTATGCCGCTTAATACGAGAGAGCCAGGATTTAAACAAAATCATTATGTTTTTAAAACATCGACTTCTCTTAACTCCAGCTTTCACATTAAATGCAGTGAGGAAAAACATCAGAACCTTCTCCCCTGAGCATAGTGATTCACTCTGTGTGTCCTGGGATCTCCTACATCAAAATATTCAGAATGGGTCAGGGGAAGGGGAGAGTCTTGGTGAAAATGCGAATTCATCAGCTTCACACAAAGTTTACAGAAGGAACATATTCAGATCTACTGAAGAAAGGAGGAGTCCTGAAAAACAAAAAACAAACAAACAAACAAACAAAAAAACACCTGCCACATCGGAAGGAAGAAATGCCACATTGGAAGGAAATGAAATAAAATTTTGATTAAATATTATTAATATTTTTCAGTACTGCTAAAGTGGAAGGCAAATATATTGTGTATCTACAGCAGCTAAGACTGAGGTCAAAGCAGAATCTCAATAGTTTCAAATACCACTATTAATTCATCGAGACCAAGGGTAGCTGATGCAGACACCAGCTGGCAGTGTCTGCGTCATTATGGATGAAATAAAACATACACACAGACTACCAAGTCTGGTGGAGGAAAAAGGATGACAGCATGGCTTTTCTCCCAAGGGGAGCAAAAGTCACGGCCTCCACCATGACAGGCCTTTATTCTGTATCTCCTCACATTACAAGATGGTCCTCACTCACTATGCCCTGGTTACAACCAAAGAGCAAATGCCCCTAATCACATCACAGAAGAAGGATATTAGCAAATGAAAAGGCAAAAGTGGTTGAACTGGTTACACTGGTCCCTGCAAGGTTTAGCACTTGCAGGATGAGGGAGTTTTAGCAAAGAGCAAGTCCCAAAACAGCCTAAGTGTATTGCAAATCTGATTACCCATGAGAGAACCTATCAGTGGGCGTGGGTCCTGTGCATCTCAGAGTGGGAGCTGGGCCCATGCCATGCAGAAGGGTCTGCCACAGGTAGCAGGTTAAGAGAGTAACCTCAGTACTGTTGACAGAGAGAGAAAAATTCCTAAGGTAGAAATAGGTGACCATTTTGCATATTTTATTGGGTGGCCCTGAACACATTATTTAAATCTCTCTAAGCCTCAGTTTACTCGTGTATAAAAAGGGGAAAACAACATCTGAAGAGGAACAACAATAAGTAAAAGTGTGTAACTGAGTGTCTGCTGTGTAATAGGCATTGAACCAAAAATACCTTTTTCCTTATAATGGCAAGCTTCTATGTGCATAGTCCATAACCCTCTTTTGAATTTTGGCTACATACTAAGCTAGAAGGTGATTTCTATAGTCCAATAACTATATTACAAAGCCATCCTCCATGATAAAAATGAAAAAAAAAAAAAACCCATAACATTGACTTGTATGTTCCCCAGAATAGCAATATGCTCATTTTCTCAGAAACCAAATGCCCTTTACAGACACTGACCAATGCCAAGGTCATTCTGCACCAGGTATTCTAAAAATGACATAAGGACGTTTTCAAGTTAATTGTCTTCATTAGGTCAGACACATGACCTTGGAGCTAAAACAGAAGGATTTATCTGAGAGAAATTCAGCAACTACTTTGGAGTCAGTTCCGCCGGGCAGTGTTGTCAATCTACTCTGGGTCAGGGTCTACTCAAGCACTGGGTCGGTCCCTGTATGGGCCTTTTACATTCACCTCGTATGGAACCTTCTTGGCAGTAGGGCTTGGGCCAGTCTTCCCACCAGCACAACAAAGGACCCAGACAAAAAAGGAGCAGAGGTCAAGGCTTTGGCAGAATCCATCTCTGTTCATTAAAATCCTCCATGCACTAACTAGATGGGGGATATTTCTGTCACACTCTCCTAGGAAAGGCAGGAAGCCTTGCTTTGACTCCCAAAGCATATTCTGCCTCTGTTTTCATTGCAAGTTGCAGTGAAAGAGCTCTGTCAAATCAATGACTGGGGAGGTGGTCAGAGGAGAAAGACATGTGCACAAACTTGAAGCACAAAGACACAAAGGCATTATGGTATTTGTATTGTCAAAGGGATGTGCTTCTGGGGTTAGAAAAAAAGAAAAGGGGTGGTAGAAAAAGGAGGGAAGAAAGGCATTCACATTCATTAAGCACTGTGAGAACTGCTTCACACCAACCCTTTATTTGGAGCCCCATTAACTATTTCTACCGTGCTAATAAGCACTGGGAAGCTGAGGAACAAGGCAGCCAGTGCTCCTTGTTTTTATAGAATTTACTGTCTGGTAAGGGAAACAAACCCTGAACAATTCATTACAACTGTGACATGTGTTATAAAGACAGGAGCAAAGGGGACTAGAGAGGCATATGGCAAGGAAGAGTTCCAGTTAAGATTTCTGAGTATAAAAAACACAGAAGCCATTTCTAAATTTAAACTGAAATGAGTTTGTGAAATGAATACGGATAGTTCACAAAAACCAACAAAGAATATATTATCCAGGAGTCTTAAACCACAGACTTTCAAGGTCAGTTACAAGATGCTTGAATCTCTTTTTGGAAACTCAGTAATGATAACATTCCAATTGCATTCCCTCCAGTTCCCTTTATTTTTATCTTTTCAATTTTTTTATTTTTTAGGGGGTGATACAGCTATTTTTCACGATTTAACATTGTTTGAGACCCTGAGGATAGTACCCAATGAAACCTATTCTATCAGAATGCTGAGAGTAAAGGATATATGGTACTATGTATACATAATGTTTTGAGTTCAGTTAAGCCATCAAGCTCACACATATAATAGCTTAAATAAGGGTGGTTTCTAGATATGAATATGGGAAGGGGTATAAAGTATCCACACAACCAGAATAGTTTTTGCAGAGCCCTCATTCCATCTCCTGAGGGGCAACTGTGGAGTTCAAGTTTTAAGATATTTCATATTTGGAAGCATATATGAGAAACAGCCTGGGATTTCTAACTGAAGATGATAGTGAAGGGTAGCTATTTGGCATTAGTAGTTAAAAAGAACTAACTGAACTTGAATGATTAGTATTAATAAAATTCAATGCTTTACCCTGCACTTGGGGTGGAGTAGTCTGAAAAAACTCAGGATATACAACGTGGTCTCCAGAAAAAGTACAACCATTCTTAATATAATGAGAACAGTTGGTGTGACATCAATGTAACCTGGCAACCAAGGAGAGTGGACTACAATGCACATGTGTGAACAATGATGACTTCACCATACTAGTCAGTAGGGGCAGTAGACACCATTGAGTGAGCATGTGTACTACGTGGCTGTTGCATTCAAAATGACTGAGCCAGTAGAGCCATGAATCTGCATCAGATTTTGTGTTAAGCTTGAACATTCTTCTGTGGAAACTATTCAGATGATTCAAAAGGCCACAGCTATGGGCAACTGGTGATTGGCAGCTTCATCATGACAACAGCCTGTTCATACATCCTATTTAGCGCAGTTTTTTGGTGAAACATCAAATCACCCAGGTGACTCAGCCCCCCAACAATCCAGGTTTGGCATCCTGCAACATCTGGCTTTTCCTAAAAATAACATAACTTTTGAAAGGGAAGAGATTTTAGATCATCAATGAGATTCAGGAAAACACAACAGGCAGCTGATGGCAACGGGGAGAACTGTGTGAGGTCCCACTTTAAAGGGGACTGAGGTGTTATTGTCCTATGTGTGATGTTTTTCATATCTTGTATCTTCTTCAATAAATGTCTCTATTTTTCATATTACATGTTTGGATAGCTTCTGGGCAGATGCCATATATGATTCTATGTTACCCCTAACATTTTGACAAGAAGAGATGGTATATAAAAAAAATGAATCCTAGGTAAAATTTAAATAAGTTTCATTTGTTAACACTCCCTTAATCCAGATGGCTTCATTTGAAAATTATTTAAATGTTATGTATATACAGAGATTATGGACAACCAAAACTATACTTTGATAAGAATGCCAATTGGTAGCCACTTTGGAAAACAACATGGAGTATCCTCAACAAATTAAAATGGAACTCCCTTTTGAGCAAGCAATTCCACTTCTGGGAATATACCCTAGGAAAGCCAAAACACCAATACAAAAAAAAAAAAAAAATACATGCACCATTAAGTTTATAGCAGCATTATTTCCATTAGTCAAGATCTGGAAAGAGCCCAAGTGCCCACCAGTAGATGAGTGGATAAAAAAAAAGCTGTGGTACATTTACACAGTGGAATACTATGCAACAGTAAAAACAAAAGAATTTGTGTCTTTTTGTGACAAGTGAGTGGACCTAGAGAATATTATGCTATGTGAAATAAGCCAGTCAGTGAAAGACAAATACTACATCATCTCACTTATATGTGAGATCTTTGACTCCAATGAACAAAAGAAACTAATAAACAAAACAGAAGCAGAAGCACAGATACATGGAACAGATAGTTCTCGGAGGGGTGAGGTGGGACTAGATGAAAGAAAATGAAGGGATTAGTCAAAGAGCTTTTGTGCACCACTCCTGGGCAGTGACAATGATAAGGGGATGGCCTGAGGGATGGGTGCAGGGTGGAGGTGTGCAAAGTGAGAAAAAGAGGGGACAACGGTAATAGCATAGACAGTAAAACACAATTTTAAAAAATTGAAAACATACTTTTACTGAGTACATAGAGGATTTCCAAACTTAGTTTTTATCCTCTTTATAAAAATTTAAACTGAAATTTTCTTGAAAAATGGCAGAAAGAATTTCTTTTTCATTAGATTATTTTTCCATTATTCATGTAAATGGGAATATTTGAGGTTTAAAAAAATGAGTGCTCAAGAAACCAGCAAAAGTAATTCACAGAACAACTGTGCCTTCTGCTTAGAGATGCATCATAAATCACATCAGGGCCTCCTTTCTCCCAATTTGCACACAATATTAAATAATGGAAAATAATTTGAATTCTCACTGTCAAAGAAGCCATCAGGGTCACCTACATCTTTCTAGCCATTCATCACCCTCTAAAAATATTCCTTAAGCAGAGGGAGGGGGTTGGTAGAAGAGGGTAAAGAGAGGATAAATGGTGGTGGAGGAGACCTGACTTCGGGTGGTGAACATGCAATACAATATACAGATGATGTATTATCGAACTGTACACCAGAAACCTACATAATTTTATTAACTGATATCACCTCAATAAATGTAATAAAAAATAAAATAAAATAAAGAAAATAAATTAAAAACATTACTAAACGTTGAAAGCTAGCATTTAAGGTAAAATTGTAATCATAGTGTAAATATTTGAATAAACTATAACCAAACCATATTTTATGGAAATATCCAGTATTTATGACTAATTTAAAGAAAATGTGGGCATATTATCCCAGCCATGACCTTAAGGACTACTGTATCTTCCCATATTTTCTCTCTTACCATTTATTTACCTTAAATAAATTTATTTTGCTTCCCTCTTGCTTTACCCTACCATTTTCTGTTAAATGCACTATTGGGGGTTAACATTGCAATCTACTCCATAATGCAGAATATCAAGAGACTCACCATGGAACCAGAGGCAGCATGGACGGGGTAACATACCAGCAAATACTTATGTGTTAGAGCTTATTTTATACCAAGCACTTTCCCAAGCACTTTAACCATATCAATTCATTTAGTCTTTCTAAGATGAAAGGGTTAGGTACTTAACAAAAGGAAAAACTGAGAAGGTAAAGAGGTTACTTGGTGGTTCAGGGAGAGAAAGCAAGAATATCACGGAGTTGGAGTTTTCCCAGGCATCTCTGGCTCCAAAGTCCTCCTGTTAATCACAATGTTAAAGGGACCCTGATCAAATGTTGGGTTCAACTTCATATGGAAACCATTTTCCAAAAGATATTGCAAATACCATCAGATTGAGTGTTGAAATCATGGGAGAGGTGTTTGCACAACTGGCTGGAGCAGCTACAACATGGAACTGAACTACCTCTTAATGAAACACCTTCTGTAAATATTACACTTTATTACTTTGTAAAGAAGAAGCAATGAGTATAGTATTTTGTTTACAGACAATTGCATTACATCAAGAGAAAAAGCATTTGTCACCGTTGCTGTCATTTGAAATTTAAACATCATCTAGGTGTGTAATTTGATATTGGGCCAAAAAGGGGTGCATTGTAGTGGGTATCAGGCATTAGCTTGGATGCACCAAGTCTCTGAACACTCTTCTTACATTTGAAATTTGGTACCTACAGGACCACAGGTCCCTTCATGGAAATCAGATACAGAGGCCTCCACCAAAAACATATATTCCTATCAAATTATGTTGAATCAATGTCTAGTGATCCACAACAATATGAATGTACTACCTAAAGCCAAAAAAACTGCACACTTAAAAATTTTAACTTTTCTGTTATGTGTATTTTATAACAATAAAGAAACAATTTGTTAAAGAAAGTAACGTGAAAAAGCAGGCCCTAGGCAGACACAGCTTTGCGGGGGGTGGCCCGTGTACATACGTAACCTGGAGGAAAGAGTACAGAGGTTCCAGAGGTGGCCTCCAGACTTCAGGATCCACAGAGTGAGCTCTGCAAATTCTAGGGTCATTTCCCAGCGTCACCACTGCATCAATTCGGGAACATGATTTCGTACATGATTCATACTGCACAGCCTCAAAATCCTCCAAATCTAGTCCCCTCATCCTTCTAGGAACCCAGCGAGCTACATAATATCTCTTAATACTTATTTTCTGCTCAAACAAGTTAAGATAGTTTTCTGGTATCTGTAACAATGATTACTGATTGAAACAAACAGTAAGATTAAATACTGTTTATTAGTTAATATTTAGTTTGTGCTAAGCACTGCATTAAATGATTAATCTTCATTGTGTCATTTAATAAAAAGAGATGTAAACTATGACTAACCTCTGTACAGTGGAAGGAAATGAAGTTGAGTGGGATTAAGTAACTTGTCCAAGGCCCATGTGGCTAGAAATTGGTAGAACCAACACTGGAATCCAGGTGTGTGTGATGAGAATGTGCATGCTCTTTACCACTGTTCTACAATAGTTACTGGTGTAACTAATAGTCTTACATTAGTATAGTCCAGTGGTACTGCACCTTACAGATTTGAGAGAACCAATATCAGATTTTAAATTGATAACCACCAAACATTAAGCCTGAAGAGTTGATTTGCAAATTTGGTTAAGCTCTATCAGTGATCCATCCTTCTGGGCCCAAGATTACCCCTCTGTAAAATTAGGGGTTGAACTAGGTTTCTCTACCACTGTGTTATTCCACAGTTCCAGCTCTCTAATTAGAAGTCTCTCTCCCTAGCTGCCTTGTTAAGAAGAAAACGTGTAAAAAAGCTATTAACTAACCACAAGTCTTTGAAGCTGTCCTCACGTCCTCTGCATCCTTCTCTTCTCTGTGCCTCAATAGATTCCTGTTCTGATTAAAAGTCCAAGGGAGTTTTTCCTGTGCAACCCAGATAATCTAAGGTCAGGCTTCAGAAGCTCTTGTGTAACTGCCGGTTGAAAATCAATCGTACATGTCCTGAATTCAAGGACGTACACACACAAATAAGCACAAATCACTTCAGAAGACATCTGGTCTTTTGATTTCATAGGAGAAATGTCAAAGGGTTATATTTTTCTCAATGACATCTCAGAAAGGCACGGTATTCCATGGGGTAGGCTTTGGGCCCAAGTATGAGAAAGGTCATTCTAGCTGAATTCCAGGATTCTCCAGGTGGCTCGAGATGTCACCATAGCAGCTGTGTTTTCTTTGCCCTTGAGCAACCAATCAATGCCCATACACCAGTTTTTTTTTTCCTCTATTTCATTATGCCTGCTGTATCAGCTCTAATATTACTGATACTTTTATCACCCAAATTAATTTTCAAGATCTACTGCCTGACTAGGAACTCCAAATACGAGACTGTATCATCCCATTGTAGTATTTGAAGATGGTTGAATATAAATAACAAGTAAAATGGTAATACCTGTGCTATTTATCTAATCTGTGCCAAGTATTGGAATAAGAGCTCTATGGGCATCAGTACTGCTCTAAGTGTGGCACCTGAGTATGGTAGCACCTAAGTATGGTAGGTTTTATTATTAACTCTTTATTTTATATACAGAAAAACTGAGTGAAGCTAGAGAGGGGGAGCGATTTCCCCAAAGTCACATAGATGATGTTGCAGGCCAGCCTGACTTCAAGGCCTGTGCTCTTCATGCCTCATTATTGACATATTAATTCCCACTGAGAATCAGTCTGCCTAAAAGAATCAGTCTGCCTAATCTTTCTTATAAATTTCAGTGGAATAGCTGAGCTTACCTTTGATCCATTACTGAAGAAAGTTTCTTTTTAGACTGAGTTTCAGTAGTTGGAGACAGTAGTGGGATGTACTCAAACTGACTTGACAGTGGCAATGAAGCAAGACCAAAGAGCACGTGAGGACAGAAGCAGTGATATAATTTTAAGTGCAGACCCAGAGGCAAAAGTTGGGCTAATGACAAAAGGCAAGGTCACTTGCCAGGCATCCAAATGAAACAAGCCAAGTGAAGAAAGAACTCATGAAATCATCAATTTGCAGCAACTACAACAAAGTAGCTAAAAATTGGTCCTTATAAACGAGTTATAGAGTGGTTCAAATGAAAGATAGCCTTGTGGATTCCAGGACTATTGTTCAGGAGCTTGAATCATGCTTACTCACTGAGGTGTGACTCTGTATCTGAAAAGATAAACCCAACAAAGCTGATGCAGAAGGAATAGACAGACTTCACAGTCAGGTGAGAAAACAATTACAGAGACTATTGTAATGTATAATAAGAAAAAAAAGGTGTGATTCTAAATTGGATGAGCCCAGATTTTGAAAGAAATACCTGAAGTAGAGAAGGGCAAGTAATCAGGCATATAAAACTACATCAAATTAAAAAGTTCTGCACAGCTAAAGAAAACATCAGCAAAATGAAAAGGGAACCAACTGTATGGAAAAATGTGTTTGCCAATGATATCTTGGACAAGTGTTTGATCTCCAAAATACATAAAGGACTCATACAACTCCACACCAGGAAGATAAATAATCCAATTAAAAAATGGGCAAAGGACCTGAACAGACACTTCTCCAAGGAAGACATACAGAGGGCAGGCACATAAACATATGAAAGAATGCTCAGCATCATTAGCCTTCAGAGAGATGCAAATTTATACCACAATGAGATACGACTTCACATTGATCAGCATGGCCATCATAAGCAAATTAACATACAAGTGCCGGCAACGTTGTAAAGAAAAGGGAACCCTAGTGCATTGTTGGTGGGAATGCAGACTGGTGCAGCCACTGTGGAAAACAGTATGGAATCTTCTCAAAAAACTAAAAATTGAACTGCCTTTTGATCCAGTGATCCCAATGCTGGGATTATACCCGAAGAATCCTGAAACATCAATTCAAAAGAACCTGTCTACCCCAGTGTTCACAGCAGCATTATTTACAATAGCCACATGCTGGAAACAGCCTAAGTGCCCATCAGTAAATGAGTGGATCAAAAAATTGTGGTACATTTACATAATGGAATACTATGCAGCAGAAAGAAACAAAGAACTCATACCCTTCATGACAGTATGGAACTGGAGAGCATTATGCTAAGTGAAATAAGCCAGGCAGTGAAAGACAAATACCATAGGATCTCACCTATAAGTGGAACCTAATTAACAAAACAAACAAGTGAGCAAAATAGAACCAGGGACTGGAAAGAAAGAATAAACTGACGGTAAGCAGAGAGGAGGAGGGAAGGGGATAATGGGGAATGAAGGGGAAGGGTCAAGTCAAGGAACATGTATAAAGGACTCATGGATAAAGACAATGGGGGGCAGGATTGAATGTGGGAAGTATGGGGTGTGTGGGGCAGGGGAGAGTAATGGGGGGGAATTGGGACAACTGTAATTGAACAAAAATAAAAAATGTATAAAACTTGATAGATATTTCAACAAACCTCATTTAACAAGCAAGTAACTGTCTGTTAAGAAATCAGGCCTTGCTGAAGAAGTCCACCCGGGCTGGGAGTGAGGGAGGGAGTTGAGAAGGGTATAGTCAGGGTACCACAGGCAGACACCAAGGTCTTTTTGACACAGATTTCTCTCATTGTACAAATTATTTCTTCAGTGGCAAATTTTTTTTCATGTATATTTTGAGCTCAGGATATATACCGGTGAATGGGATACATACTGGCGAGCTGGACAAGGTTCCTACCCTCACTAAACTTATAATGGCTTAGAAGAAACACGTAAAAGAATAGTCAGTGGCAACTGAATGGGACAGGTGCAGCATGCAAGGGCTTGGTGATGGTTTCCGGGAAGAAAATGTACTTCAGGTGGACTAAGGGATTTGTAAGGGTGATTCTGAAGAACAGAAGCAGGGACAGAGAAGTGTTCCAGGAGAAAGGAACAACATTTGGAAAGTCTACTCAATGTACAGTAAATTTTACAGAGTCAAAGGTTGAATATGTTCAGAGCGTAATTTATGAAGGGAAAGTGGAAGTTGATGAGGGCAGGGCAGCAAGGTTCATAGAAGGAAGTACAGGAGGGCCTTGTAAGCTTGCATTAAAAAGTTAGTACCTTTTCCTGAGACCAGCTGGGAGCCATGGATAGGGTGCCAAGGAAGGAAATGGCATGATCTTATCTGCAGTTTAGAAAGAGAGCTTTGTTTCCCCTCTGCTCTGTTAGGTTGAGTGGCATGTGCTATTTCCCTAGGTAAACCGATGAAAGCCTATGGCCACCCAGAGTCAGCTAATGTAATGGACTTTGTGAACCTGTGAAGTGGACGTAACTCCCTCAAGGTGCTCTCACCCTTTTATTTCCCAAATATAATGAACAATGACAGTGACTTGGAGGTCCTGAGTGCTTGATTTAAAAAGTCAGACCCCCTCCATCTAGTTAATTCTGATTCCAAACTGACTACTAGTTCACATAGCGGTTTGTACACAAAATGGCAAAGGTGGTTCAAAATGGCAAAGGTAGAAAGATATTATTAGCCTTTCTGGATTGAATTTTTTAATGGCCTTGCCTTTTTTAAATGGAACCCCAAACATAATATTTAGACATTTGCATGAATTACCTTCTCCACCCCTTTATATTCAGTCTGTGTGTATCTCTCATTCTGAGGTGGGTCTCTTGTAGACAACACATAAGTACTGAACAGTTAAAAAAATAGAGCCTCAAACAATATTGCTTACTACTCATTTTAATAGGTTTCAGGCACTATTACAAACATTTTATGTGCACTATATCATTTAACTTTATAATTTTGTGAGGTTGGCATTAGTGTTATCCTTTTTTTTTTTTTTTTTAGCTAAGAAAACTCAGATTTAGTGAAGTGAAATCACTTGCCCACGGACACAGAGTTAGCAAGTGGCAAAGCTTGTCTTCTAAGCCACGTCTGTCCTACTGTAAAGCACATGCTTTAATCACAATTCAATCTTCACCCCTTTTTCATAGAATGATGCAAGAAAGGTCACAGTGCTAACTACCCAATCTGGGAATGGTGGAAACTATTTCAGAAGTCTGCCAATTATAATATCAATTATCATATTTGAGCTCAAATGTGAATGTGTTCTCATAGTAGGACAACCCTATTGAAAACAACAGATACATGCAATTGTTAATAATGTCTGCACTGCCCTCCTGAACAGTCAAGGGCTTGGAAAGGACTCAGACTGAGATGGGGATTTTAAGAGTCAGATTGTATGTATGCTGTTGGAGCTGGTGCATTATTTAGCCTGTCTCTTCAGAACAACAAGGTGTTAAAGAAAAAAGTCAAAATAGTCAGAAACAGTGTCTAATCAAAACAGAGACTTGACAAAGAGACAAAATTTTTAATTAACATTAAAGGCGAAGCAATTGGTGTCAGTAGACTGAGAAAGTTCTTACGGCTGGGAGAACAGAGGTGTTGCAGGCAGTCAGTCCCTGACCCTCAGACCCAGGCTCTCTTTACAGAAAACGAGTTGTTCAGACTCATCCTCCAGTCATGCTAGACAGATAGAAAGCTTTTTCATCCACTGTTACTTCAGGGAAGACCCTCCCTAGTAGGCTGGGGTTGTGGGTATGCCATCACATTTTCCAGAGTCCGGAAAGTCCCATACGACGTACAGGCAACAGCAGAAAATGATTGCAAACAACGTCTCTAGAGACAGACTTATTAAATTCAACACGCAGCTTCAGGACTAACCGCATGTCCTCCAGCACCTTGCTTATGTTCTTTATGCTTCAGTTTCTTCATCTATTAACTAAGGCTATTAATATATACACCATTAATAGTGCTATATGGAAAAAATGCATATGCCACTGAAGAGTGTTTCAGTGTGCATATTGGTTGCTGCATCTTTCTCACCAACATATCTCTTGCTGGGAAGTCCCTGCTGTTGAAAGTTTCAGAGCTTTATAGCCTCTCATATCATGCGGGTTGGAAGAAAGCTCAAGTCCATTAATGGCCAGCTCTGCAAAAATTAGCAAGGCAAACAGATGAAGATTGCAACAATATCCTCAAAGAAGAAAATAGAGCTGGTGACTTGTTTCCACAAATGGTCACACATAGAGGGAATTGTTTGGGACAGAGAATCTCTGAATTTTTGAGATGCTGAAGGACAGAAGGTGCCCTCTTCTGACTTCTTCTCCAGAGTCTGCCATCCTGAAAGCATAGCTGGCCAAGTAAGTTGGCAGTACAGCAGCCTGCCTCACTTATCTGCAGGGAATACTTCCCTAGTCCCCAAGTGGATGCCTGAACCTGCAGATAGAACCAAACCTGATGTATCATGTTTTATTCTTACATGTACAATGGTTTTACCTGAAGTACTTTCCTGCTTCTCTTCAGCATATCTGCATTGTCAGCAACACTACTCTTGCGCTTTGTGGGCAACTGTTAAGTAAAATAAGGGTTACTAGAACACAAGCACTAGGATACCACAACAGTCAATCTGATAACCAAGTCTGCTACTAAGTGATGAATGGGGGGATAGTGTATACAGTGTGGATTCACTGGACAGGGGGATGATTCACGTCTCCAGCAGAAGGGAGTAGAGGAGGGGACAAGATTTCTTCATGCCATGCAGAATGGCATACAACTTAAAACGTTTGAATCGTTTATCTCTGGAATTTTTCATTTAGTATTTTCAGTCCACAGTTGACCATAGTCAACCACAGGTAACTGAAACCACAGAAGGAGAACCCGTGTATTAAAGAGACACTACTGCATGGGCTGGAGATCTTATTCCAAGCTCAGACAGCAGCTCATTGTAGTTCCCGGGCCCAGAGGACTGGCAGGGGCATCACACACTGAAAGACACCTGGCTCTGGCATTATTGGAGATTTGGCCTCTTAGCCAAAGTCATTTACCAAAGGTATTAAAAAGTTTAAATATGTCCTAATATCAGGAGGCAGATAGCAGAAATAAGATCCAAAATCAAGTAAAGATATATTACACAGCAATTAAGCAAACATTTCATTATTACCTCCCAACCACCACCAATGAGCCTTCCATTCCAGCCATTTTAGCCTGAGCTGACTTCCACATATGACATGGACAGTCTCACTTTCCAGCCTGACTCCTGTCATGAGCATATGTTCATGGTATAGTCTTTCCTATAAGACAGCTAGCTTATGGGAAAGACTACTCGGCTAGCTGCCTGCTGAGCAGCCCAGCACCAAGGAATAGACAAGAGTCATACACAGTAACTATGCTATTCACTCGGCTTTTATTGAATACAGGTTCACTCAAAGTAGAACATCAATGTACATTAATATCCTACTCACACTCTAACAGTCTCAGAGGAATATAACACACACACACACACACACACACAGCAACCAATGGGGAATAATGAACCCAAGTCCCAGAGTCTCAGTCTGCACATCTGGGAGAGAGCAAGGTGGGCAAGAGAGTTGTCAGTGTCTTGCAAGGAAGGATCTGAGGAGCCAGGTGGCCAGTGGGGCAGACCAAGTCCTCAGTCCAGCAGGGCAGAACCTCTGGTGGCCAATGCCAAAGGAGACCAGCCTGATGTGGAGCAGCACTCTGGAATGTGTAGTTCAGCTGTCTCGGCAGTGGTATGGCCCTGCCTCTGTTATACTTTGAAAGTGGTGGACTCCCCCCTTCTGGGTCTCTTGATAAGTGTCTCAGCACCCCTGATGGCAAATGAGGTATTTTCCCAGAAGTCTATCTATGGGTGGTCCCGCTCTGCAGATGTGTTTGTTCTGACCACTTGTGCAGATATCTTAGGTGAGTCTCCTTGCCAGATGTGTCTCTGACTTAGGTAGTTTCCCTCTTGAAGCAAAGTGTCACAGATGATTGGCAGCCATTTTCATTGACATAAGCGACTCCACTTTGTTTTATATACTTTATTCTACCTTGACTGGACCAATGGCATTTTATTGGTCCTGCTCTCCACACTCCTGCTGGTCACTATTCCTCTCCAGTTGTCAAAATCCTATTACCTTTCAGATCTAGCTCCAGAGACATCTCCTTGATAGACAAGGCCTGGATGACTCTATCCTGAAATGGAGTCATTGCCTCGCTCAGAACCTTCCCGAACCCAGCTGATGGGCCTAGAAGGAGGCCTTCTGAGCCACACTCCAGATGATGTAGTTAATACCTATAGAAAGGTAACTATCATAAATACATATTCACAAATAAGCTATCAAAAGAAATTAGCCATTCCTAGCCATACCTATGAAACATGTACGCTTTTGTCACTTTTAATATTTTTCTGGAAATTAGAGAAATGTTAATGTTAAGAGATTTCAGGTATGGGATATCTCAGCAGAGCCTGTAGAATACCAGTGTTTGTTTTAAACACATGGGGACCCGGTGACCCAGATTCTCTCACAGCCTGTGTCAGCTCTGCCAACCATATTTAGTAGGCTTCCTCCAGACGGGGACAGAGCCTCCTGCACCAGGCAGGGAACATGAACTACAACTACCTGCATTTTTTACCTGACTGATCAGCTGGCAGGCAGGCCATTGGACTTAATGTTTGACAGACTAACTGACAGATCCCACTGGAAATATAGAAACTTGATAGAAAAATAAACCAATATGGTATATTTAATAAGTCCTGGAAAGAAGAGTCCTCTTTAAAGACTAAAGCAGAATCTTAATGGCTTTCTTAGAACCCACTATTGACATTCATTTGCTTCTGGAACATGTGGGAGATGGAGTATTGTTAACATAACCCTCTTTGGTGATTCCAGAACTTACACTAACACACAAAAATATCTTCCCCATTGACTGCTGGCATGGACATGTGCAAAGGCAGATTGTCCTGCTATTGAATAGGGTAATGTCATCTCTGCAAACGAGAGCTCAAATCAGGCTCTCTCTTCACCCCACTCTGCCCAAAGCCCAGGAAGGGAGGATCTGATAGGAGGATATCATCAAAGACAAGGGATTTAAATACATTCATGTACCTATGTACACACATACATGTACATGCTCACTATATACACGGATTCTTATCTCAAGAGATAGTTTTTTTTTTCTAAAAAAAAAAGAGAAACCTCTGTAGACTGAGCATGACAGATAGAATTATATATGTGTATCTTTGTTTTCAGACAAATTTTCCTAAAACATACATTTTCTGAATGTGGGAGAGATAACTAGGAGTATTTGTGCCCAGAACAAGAAACTGGCAATGAAAGTATTTTCCACAGACTAATGAGAAGAGTTTTTATCGCAACCCATAGTGCTTCCTGCCTTAGGGCTAGAGGAAGTTGCTAGGGCATGTTGGAGGCTTGCTGCCTGTTCATCTTTTCAGAGGGCCAATTAAACGTGGACTGAAGACTTCTCCTGGCCAGACTCTTGGCATGAGAAGGAGCGAACTATAAGAAGCTGAGGGTTAGACAGAGATTAGGTGGCAACCTGGCCAAAATATTGCTTCTCGCCAATCAAATCCCAGCAGCATAGAAAAGCACTTCATCTCTGTTTTTTTAAATTTGGTTCTAATCAATTAACTTGTAATACTCTAAGACCATAAAAATCTAACAATTTCCAGCTCATATGGAAAATTTAATTGTGTTCAGCCTTTTAACTTTATCTTCTAACCCTCACCTTCCTACCCCACACATATATCATACCCACATTTTTACCAGATTACTCTACACAGAAGATAAACTGTTAGGGTAAGTAGAGTATAAGTGTGAATATATATATTAATATATATAATGACAATTTTTAACAAGCACAATTCTATGTCTCATTCAAAATAGATTTTTTTTATTTTAATTGTTGTTCTTGTACAGTTTTCTGTCTTTTACTCACATCCCAGCCCACTGCCCCAGCCCTCCCCACCTCCCTCCCATTTCTAGCCCCACTAGTTTTTGTCCATGTGTCTTTTGTACTTGTTGCTCTAAACCCTTCCTCCCCCTTTGCCCCTGGAATTCCCTCCCCTCTCCCCTCTGGTGACTCTCAGCCTGTTCTCAATTTCAGTGTCTTTGGTTATATTATGCTTGTTTGTTTGTTTTGTTGATTAGGTTCCTGTTAAAGGTGAGATCATATGGTATTTGTCTTTTACCGCCTAGCTTATTTCGCTTAGCATGATGCTCTCCAGTTCCATCCATGCTGTAGTGAAAGGTAGGATAAAGTTGTTGATGCTATAGTTACATATAATGTCAGACATAGGGGCATGAAAGTTGGCTGTGTTAAATTTTATCCTGTACAATCCTTAAAAAAATTATTTAATTTATATTGGCTTCAATGTAACTACCTGTAATAAGGCAATACTTTCCGATCCACTGTTTTTATATGATTAAATGAAATAATAAAGATGAGAACTTTTCAAATACCAAGCATCGATTTAATAAGGCATTGTCAGGAAAACTGTAATGCAATGAAAATTAATGAGGTGATAGTTAAAACCTTCACCTCTAGGGGGTCTGTAATCAACAGTAGTGAATATAAGTGTCAGGTTTGCTAGTGTTTAGCTTTGTAAACTTCATAAAGCCTCCACACTTGAATGTAAGCTGCCTCATTTGTAAAAAGAGGATGATAATAATAACTATCTTGCAGAATTATTTTGTCAGATTTAAATTACATAATGAATATTAAGCTGTTAATACCATTTCTGGCAAGCAGTAAGTACTTAATAAATAATCGGCCAGGGTCTCATTGGGAAATATGTGGCTTGTGTAGGTTAGAGTAACTTGAGGTATATTCAATAAAAGGACAATTTGCAAAGAGGTGCAGAGAGCATTGGAAAACCACAAGTGACAGTGCAGGGCTATTACCATCACTGTGTGGAAAGGGATGAAGGCATGGAGTCACCTGATCCAGCAGCAGAGTGTAAGGAAGAGAAAGGTGCCTTAAGAAGTGCTAAGAGCTCTGACAGAGGGACTCCCTAGACTCAGGAGCTCTTGCATGGAACTCACTCTTTTCCCTCTCTTCTCTCTATCTCTTTGTTCCATTGACCAGCCCAAGTAAAATTTAGAAGACTAGGAGGCCATTGATGTAGTCCAAGATTCAGCCTTTTTTTTTTCCCTGTATAGAGTTGGATGGTAAGTATTTAAGGCTCTCAAGTTATAGGGTCTTTTGAAAACAGCCATGTAAGCAATGAGAGTACCTAGGTTTCAATAAAACTTTATTTACATAATCAGGGTACAGTTTTTCAGATGCCTGATGTCATCCATACAAATCATATTCCTAGTGGAGAGAGGAGAAGACTGGAAAATGAATCAGGAGGGTCAGATGGAGGATATTCAGCTTGAAGCAATGTTAGCTGTTTTGGCTTTTGTTAAGCTTGTTCTTAATATGACTACCATTTAAACTATATATGAATTGAACATATTGGCATATTTTCTTTCCTTTTTTAAAAAATATAACCTGCCATTTTGTTTTATTTTTATTGCTGTTCAAGTACAGTTGTCTCCATGTCCCCCACCACCACTCTCCCCCACTCCCCACCCTTGAACCTACCCCCTTTTGGCTTTGTCCATGTGTCCTTTATACATGTTCCTTGATGACCCTTCCCCTATTTTTCCCCACTATCTCCCCCACCCCTCCCCTCTGGTTACTGTTGTTTTTTCTTTATTTCAGTGTCTCTGGTTATATTTTGCTTGCTTATCTGTTTTGTTAAATAGGTTGCACTTATAGGTGAAATCATATGGTATTTGTCTTTTACCACCTGGCTCATTTCACTTAGCATTTCCAGTTCCATCCATGCTGTCATGAAGTGTTGGAGTTCCTTCTTTCTTTCTGTTGCATAGTATTCCATCATGTAAATGTACCACAGTTTTTTGATCCAGTCATTTACTGATGGGCACTCAGGTTGCTTCCAGCACTTGGCTATTGTAAATTGTGGCATATTTTCTTCTTCTGTATAGCATGTTTGCTTAACCATGCCAATCTTACATGGATATACTACAGAAAGTTTCAAATAATCCAAGCTGTATAAGCTCCAGGAAAGTAGAGACTGCATTTTCTCCCCAGCTGTAAACCCTGGGCCTAGCTCAGTGTTCTTGTGTAAGGCAGGTGCTCAGTAAGTGCTGAATAAGTTAATGAATCCCAAATATATTGGATGTTCTAGAAAAGATGAGGTCATCAATTTATATAGAAGTATAACAATACAGAGACTACAAATTTTAAATACACAGGCTCAATAAACTTTGACAAAGTAGATACATCAATTTCATCATCACTCAGATAAAAAAAAAAGTCTGTTATATATATTACAAGTATCTCTTCCTACCCTGGAATGTCTTTTTGCTTTCTGAATGAGGTTTTCTGAAGATCAAAAGTTTATTCCAATATTGTCTAATTTATCAATTTTTCCTTTACAGTTTTATTTTAAGATCTTTTTAAGAAATATTTTCACACTTCAGTAACATTAGAATATTCTCCTCTGTTAACTCCTGGAAACTTTATTGTTTCCATAGTCTAAAGAAATATATTTGAAAGAAATATTAAATAGTAAAACATTACATCTATATGTTTCTAGACTATTAAAAGAACATATTGCTTCATGGTAAATTAAAATTGAGGTAAACTTACAAATAATCAGCATAATTCTTCTGTAAACAAAGGTTATGTTTATTTTAAGTATTGAATACAAATTTAATTGTGGAAAAAATTTTTCAACTTCATATTCTTAAGTCATTTTTGGACAAGCCTGCAGCTATTTAAGCGAAATGCATGCTTTGGGAAAGCTGGACATCTCTAACAAGGTACAAACAGCTTGCAAGTCTTCCTGACTATCCTTCCTTCTAGTTTAACAGCTGGTGATGGGTTAATCCACAGCATTTCTGAGAATTCTTATGTAGACAAAAATTACAGTGGAAATTGCCAGAACTCAGTACATTAGTATATTAGCGATTTGAAAAGAGGTACTGCATCTGGAGATACAATAGGTGAAAACCTGGGGAAATGTCGATTGTGATACTATTAATAACGAAATTCATTCTTTTCAGCTACAGATGAGACTCAGTGAGCCAAATCTCTCAGCTCTTCAAAATGAGTCAAAAACGTCCAATAGCTTTCATCACCCTCAACCTGGGTCTGATCTTCCAACAGTGAAATAGAGGCAAATTGGATTTCTAAGCTTTAAGCACTGGGTCAGCAAATCCCTTGTTGGTTCTTGGCTCTTTAAAATAATTGAATGTGTGATTTTATTAAGCAGACATTAAAGATAGAGGAAGTAAAAGACTCCATGTGATGCTGTTTACAAAGAACCATTTGATTTAATCAAAATAGAATGTTCTGCTCTTTATACTAGAGCATCAAATTGTTTGTGGTTACCCAGAAAAAAAAAAATTCGAAGAGTCCTGGACATTATTACCTCCTTCAACATTGAATAAAGCACCATGTGTCCTCTCAGAACATCCCATCTTTGATGATCAAGCAGAGGCAGTATTTCAGGCCTCCTGGGGTGGATGGGGTACTACTCCCTGGGAATCACAATGGGACTGCTGCAGCTCGCTGGACTGTAGAATGACATGCCCATTACCATTCTCCCACAAGGGAAAACAGTCAGTCCGTATGACACAGTTGCTCTCCTCTAATGTACCCAGAAATTATAGAGTTGAACTACATGTTTATTAATTGCAAAACACGTTGAATGGCTTTATGTTTTTCCTTCTTCATATCAAGGCAAGTTACAAAATAACAAATTTTCTCTCTGCCACAAACTAAATTTATTTTACTGTATGGAGGCCTTGATGAAAGCTTCCTGCTTTTCAGAGTTCTTCAATAAGCACAGGTTCTACGTTCCTGCTTTTAGTTCAGGATAAGGCAAACCATGCATTTCTTTAAAGGGCTGGGAAGTAAATATTTTACTTTTTCAGGCTGCATGGTCTGTGTCATAAGTATTCACCTCTGCCACCATAGTGGCATTTAAACTGGAAACAGACTGACCTGGAATGGACCTCTAGTTCTGCCATTGTGTGACCCAGGGTAAGGTATGTAACATCTCGAAGTCTTAGAATTATAACTAAATCTCCAAGTCAAGATTCACCTGTAAAACAAGTTCTTTCTCAAAGGCTTGTTAGAAAGGCTATTGAGTCCCTAGTACGTTCTAGAGACAGTACCAGTACACTATTCCACCTGGGGATCATCCTCCCAACAGTGGCTTGTGGAGTTGTTATTAGCCCCTAGGAGAGTTTTGGCAAAAAATTCAGAGAGACTAGTTCTGGGTCACAGTTAGCAATACAGGGCTGGAATTCTGAACCAAAGTTTCTGAGGCTCCAAAGGTCTTTGTCCCTTCTAACCTGTGATACCTGGCTCTCACTATACTTCCTGTTAAGAATGAGAGAGCATGCAAACAAACAAACAAAAAAAAAATGACTAGCAGGTTTTGTGGCCTGTGGTAGGTACTAAACAAATGTTGTAGAAATCTTCCTGCTTTGACAGAGAAATTGTGGAAGACACCCAAGGTTCCTTCTAACATCTACCAAATTGTGAGAGCAGAGTCTGGTTTTTTTATGGGGTTTAGTTATGTCAGATCATGTCCATGCATTCTCTTGTGACTCAGAGATCTGTAAATCTATGGTCGCTTTGAAAATCAGAGAGATAATGCAGAAAAGGATGAAGCAGGCAGAAAGGAAACGGATGAGCACGTCTCCAACATGTACAATTGCAGCTCCCTCCCTATTTCCGGCCCTGCCATCAGGTGCAGCCATCCTGTCAAATTGCTGCTCCCAATCTACAATGGCAGTGCTTCTTTTAGTGACAGTCTAAACCTAGGGATTAATTCTGAGCAAGGTTTGGGATTTGCTGGTGAGGCTGCATTTTGCATTTTTCTCTGTAAACTGGAAAGGGCAGAGGCAATGCTTGTGAAATCTCAGTGCCCTTCCCTCTGTGTTCTCTCTAAGCACTTGCCCAATTCCTGCTCCAAAAGCACCATGATTCCAGTCCCCACCTAAGCCAGGTGGCCCACCTACCACCACCACAAATTAAGGAGCTGGATGTTATGATTTCCCCAACCCCCGGATAAGGCCCCATGGCACAGCCCTTCTTGGTTGCTTCACTTCCAAAGCTGGGGCCTGCTTCCATTGGAACAGCCGGCATTTCTCTTCCAGGGCTCCCACAGTGGGGCCCAGGTTCATCTGGATGCAGAGCCGCCTGCCTCCTGCCAACATAAGTGTTCTTCCATCATTGATCAATAAGTCACAGGCCTATCTGGCCTCTCCCAGCTATCATAGAAGTGTGGCTCAAAGGTGAAAAAAAAAAAGGCCAAAACAGATTCTTACCTTTGCCTAGCATTCCTCTCACACATATTCCCAGCCCCACCACTGTGCCCAGACTAGAATTTATGTCAAAGGGACTAAAAAGGGAGGGAAGGAAAAATAAAAAAGATGAGAAGGAGAAATGAAAAGACAGAAGAGAGACAGAGGAGAGGAAAGGGGCAAAGAGATAGTCATTCCGTGTTGGAAGATCTAGAAAACACATATTTTCTATCCTGGAAATGTGCTCACATATTCTTACTCTTCCCACCAGCTTACACCAAAGCCACAGTCTAAGCCCTCTGCTGATCTCCCCCACCAAACCTCCCACTACCCTCTAATCAGACCCAGTTTCCCAAGCCATGATTCTGCTGTATTTCCTCAGGCACACAGGCTCCTAAACTTGGAGATAATAATTGACCAGCCACTTGTACTAGACAAAACAATAGCTATTAGCTTATTGACTGTTCCCCATGATTCAGGCTCAATTCCAAGTGCTCTATAAGTATTCTTGCCTCTAGTTGTCACCATCTCCCTGTAAATTGTTGTCAACTCAATTTTATGATGAAGAAACTGAAGCTATATCCCTTGGCACACAGCAAGTAAGAAGTCATAATTCAACCCCTGGCAATCTGAAGCTGGAACCCCTGCTTCTAACTCCCTTCTCTCAACACTGCCTCCTGTGAGGAAGAAGAGAGATGTGACCAATGCTTAGCTCAGACTATGGAAGCAGTGTCGTCTCAATGAGAGATGCAGAACTTTCCCAGAATGCATGGGGACTGCAGAGATGCAGTCACCCTTTTCTTCCTCAAGGATGTGCTTCAGCGCAAAGTGGAGCAGACGTCTGGTTAAATCACAGAACTTCAGAACTGAAAGAAAGTGCATCCAAACTCTATTTTACCTATGGACCCCAATGTTCACAGCCAAGTGCTGGAAACAGCCTAAGTGCCATTCAGTAAATGAATGGATCAGAAAACTATGGTACATTTACGCAATGGAATACTACATAGCAGAAAGAAAAAGAGACTTCTACCCTTCTCAACAGCATGGAACTGGAGAGCATTACGTTAAGTGAAATAAGCCATAGGATCTCACCTGTAAGTGGAATATAATCAACAAAGCAAACAAGTGAGTAAAATAGAACCAGAGACATGGAAAGAAAGAACAAACTGACAGTAACCAGAGAGGAGGAGGGAAGGGGATAATGGGGAATGAAGGGGAAGGGTCTAGTCAAGGAACAAGTATAAAGGACTCATGGATAAAGACAATGAAGAGGAGGACTGAATGTGGGAAGTGTGGGGTGTGTAGGGCAGGGGAGAGTAGTGGGGGGAAATGGGGACACCTGTAATTGAACAACAATAAAAAAAACTCTATTTTACAAATGAAAACACTAAGACCCTCAAACCTGAATGAGCTCATAAGATTTCTTTGCCGAGCATAACTAGAACAAAGCTGCTTGATCAAGGGATTTCAGAACTAGAAGCCATCTGATAATCCACCTAGTCTCAGCCACTCATTTCTACCTGCCTCCCTTTGTTACAGGTATAGGCAATAAGAAACATAAGTAACTGATCTATATTTGAACCACAGTAGTATCTATTTTTCTACAAAATGTGGAACAGTGGCCAATTTCAGAGAATTATTAAGGACTACTGTAGAATAGAGGGTATCCAGGATGAGCAGACCAAATGAAGGGTACAGTGTATAGCATCTGGATGCAGAAGGAACTCAATAAAGAGATATGGATGAATGATTGATGTGTGATTGAATGGATGGAAATTCAAAGTAGAAGCAGAAATGGTCGATCCATGTGTTTCGAAATATGCCATCTTAAACCTTCTATAAGAAAAATCCTCGCATCTTTCCTATTAAGAAACTCCTTTCACTGGGATAAAGTGAGTGAAAGAGTTTAACAGTGGGATAAACATATGAGTGGGATCCAAACTTTCTATTAGATCTACAGTTTCATCTACCTGCATGGATGGGGCAAATTAAAATAGGAAACAGGCTTGTTACCCTAGTGAACTTGAGATGAAGTTCCAGGGTCTGATGCCTTAGGCTGTGGTCATGAACAAAACCTCATCGGAGATCTCCTCAGTGTTTGTGGATTACTCTGCTTGCTTCACATTGATAAATGTGAACACCTGGTGCTGGCTATCATTTTAGGGATGTCTCCAAAAATTTAAGGAACACCAGTTCACACTCTAATGTGGTGGTCACACCTTGGGCTCTGGCTTTGTCAAGGTCAGGCAATTCTTATTCTAATTGTGTCCCATCACTTAATTATAAGACCCTTGATGTCTTACTGCATCTCTCTGAACTCTGCTCAGAACTCATCTGTAAAATGGATGGGCTTAATAATAGGAACTAACTTTTAACAGATTCTTGGCACAGAGAATTAAATACAATAGTATTTTGCAGAGATTTCGTTTTCACTTTCCAAGAAGTTGTTCATAAACTCCCTACCTGACACAATCAACTCCTCTCCTGACCACTAGTGGACAACGATATAATAGCTTCATCTCCCTTCTTAGCTTTATTTTTATAAAACAAACTTCTTTTCTGGTCGATCATTAAGATATTAAAACCCCAGGCATTAACTATTAAGTTGGAGTCAGAATCCAGGCTATTCCTCAGTGTTAAAAGACAATTTCAGGCTACAGTAAAGATAAATCACTTGAGAAGAGAGGTTTGATTCCATTTACCCCTATATTCACTGTCCCCATGGTCAGTGAACAGTGACTCATTCAAAATCTAATTTGGGGAATCATGGTGCTTCTCAATGAGAGAAAGAGAAGCACAGATGAAATCACTACAAAGTGGCCTTTGTCTACTCCTTACCAGTTGGATGAGTTGCTGTAAATAGAAGAGTCTTGCTCAGAGGTTTCTTCTGGAGGGAATCCTAGAAGGAGAGCAAAAAAATGGGACAGGAAAGTAGCACTCTTTCTCTAAAGATTCTGACTGGCAGCTTCCAGAAAAGAAGGGGAGGAAAGTATGGGTGGAAGGAGAATCCAGGGAAGATCTTTGTTCCCTTTTTTAATAAGATGGAAACCTAAATGAGTCCTTTATACATATTCCTTGACTTGACCCTTCCCCTTCATTTCCCATTATCCCCCTCCCTCCCCACCTCTAATTACTGTCAGTTTGTTCTTTATTTCCATGTCTCTGGCTCTCAGAGATGCTACATTGGATCACTAATCAAAAGGTGTCCTGGATTACAGAAAGCTCTCCTTTCTCTGTGTTTATAAGAACTTAATATTTAACTTCAGGCCTTTGTATTTGAAGGTGCTCCTAAAACTCACTTCTGGCATTTCTTTCTTCTCAGCAAGGTGAATTAAGGAAAAATTACTAATGTGATTTTTCTTTTCCTATCTTTCAGAGTACAGAAAGGCAACCCACCTGCACTGTGAAACAATAATTGATGAGCCAACTCACTTCTGGCAGAAGCTAGGAAAGTAAAAACATGCTTTGGAAATAGAATTCAGAGAGGAGACAAGAAAAGGACATTTAAGCATCTACTCTGCAGCTGGCTTTCCACATCACCTCATTAAGAACTCATCACAGAGACTTCTGGTCAAGATGGCAGCATAGGCAGACCTCTTCACACAATCACATCAAAATTACAACTAAAATATAGAACAACCATCACTCAGAACCATCAGAAATAAAGTTGAATGGAAGTCTGACAACTACAGAATTAAAGAAACCACATCCATCCTCACAGGAGGATACATACATGCGGAACAGGCTGGCCCCACATCCATGTGTGGTAAATAAAACTTCTGGAGGGATATCTTGGGAGCAAGAAGTCCCAGTCCCACATCAGGTCACCCAGTCCAGGGTTCCAATGCCAGGAAGATAAGTCCCCACAACTTCTGGCTGCAAAAACCAGCAGGGATTGAGTCAGTGGAAGCAATGTTTGGAACTGCCCCCAAGCAGTTCCTCTTAAAGAACCCACATACAGACTCACCTACTCAGACACTCCGTCTGAGCTCCAGCACCAGGGTAGCAGCTTGAAAGGCACCAGTGGCGTAAAAGGAGGAACTGAAGTGTCTGCATCAAGGTGAAGAGAAGCCATTGTCCCTTTTCTAAAACCTCCCCCAACAGAGCCAGTGAGCTGGTGCCATATGTAACACTTATGCCAGGTGTGTTTGACACACCTTGGAGATCCCCAGAGACTCTGCCTCACCCAACTGATGGGCCCACCCAAGATGCTTTTCCATAGGAATGGCTGGTCTTGGCTCTTGCTTCACAACTTCCTAAATCCTCTCAAACGAGCAACAGCTGGCCTCAGGATTTAGGCAATTTTAAGGACCAGAAGAGAAAAAAACTCTTCCAAATCTTTGTCTTTCAAGAAGAAGCAGGCAGAGAAGACTTTTGAGGCCCCTGATAAATGTACATCATCTTCTTTGTTCCTTCCTTCCTTCCTTCCTTCCTGCCTGCCTGCCTGCCTGCCTCCAGAAAATGTTTCCTGGTTGCCTATGATGTGGTAAACACTGGACAAGACCCCAGGGATGAAACTCTCATTAAAGCAGGATGTACCTTCCAAATAGAGCTTTGGGACCAGTGGGGGAAATAGGCATTAATCAAGTGATCCCACAAATCATTGTGAGGTTACAACTATAGCAGATTTACTGAAGAAGAGGTTCACCCAGCTTTGAGAGAGATCTGATCAGGGAGGGCAAAGACAGCTTCCTGAAGAAGAGACACAGGACTTGCAATCTAGAGGAATAGGAATCAACTTTTCAAAGTAGGTAAGGAACATATTCCCTGTACATAGGACAGTGTGTGGAATGGCCCTGTGCTGAGGGGTGCCATGGCAAGTTGGAGGAAATGCACAGATGGCAGTGTGGATAAAGAATAAGCACAGAGGAGAGACTTGTTGTCAGATGAGACTGAACAGATGAGTAGGACTAAAAAGGAACATGCATATTGTCGTAAGAAGTTTTTCATGAAAGCCTCAGAAGGGTTCTGAATAGGAGATGAGATTGTTAGTTTTGCTTTTTAAAACTTCATTTTTGCTTAGATGTGTGTGAAGGTGTGGGGGTGAGGTAGGGGCGCAAACAAGCTCTCCTGCCCATTGGGTGCTCCGAATCTCTGTTCCCATTGAATTGCCACCATTCATTCATCAACATGCCTCCTGTGGTTACGATTCTCTGTTTCATCCCTTGATCTCCTCCACTCTGACCATTTTCCTGTTTTCTTTAGTTCTCTAAACACTGCTAACACCAGCAGTAAGCAGTGTATTTTCTACTAATAGTTACTAATTACAGGGGATTTAAGCAGAGTACAGATGAGGCAAAAACTGGATATTGAATAGCATTAGACTTTAGTCTCAAAGTTCCCTGGATAATTTCTACCAGGATTATCTCACTGGCTTCCTTCTACCTTCAGTTCCACATCACTGTTATCTTGCCACAGCACCTCATTTTATCTGTCAAGATCTTTCTCCTCCACTGTCTTCAAGTCTCAAGACCCCCCTCCACTCGCCACCCCCAAGCTCCTGTCTACGCCTCTCTGGCAATCAGAGGCAGCCTCAAACATCCTGCTTCCATTTATTTAAGTTTCTTATTAGGGTGGCAAAGAGCAGGACAAGAGATGGAAGACTTTGCTTTTCATAGGCAAACAAGCCAGAGAGAGATTTTATCCAAAGCAGCAACGCAAATCTCTGGCCAAAAGGAATTCTTTCCTATCTAGCCAAAGAATTTAAAGTACAGTAGTCTTTTACAGTTGTGATTATTTCTTTCCTTTACATGTACAAGACTCATTTGCTAATAATTTACTTACCTGGCTGTATGTGATTATGCTGTATCAACACCAAAATTCAAGAAGCATGAGGGATGTTCAATAAAAAAATGACTGTAGCAGATCAAAACCAGAAGACATCACATAGTTATCACAAAATTTAGAAGAGATAGCAAATGTATCTTTAGCAGCAAGTAACTCAAATAGGTCTGTCCAGGAAAATGGAGATGGAAAAAAAAACAAATTTGCTGTAGGAAACATCAGCTCCCAAAAGACACTGAGAAGTGACAGCATAAACAGCCATCCAGGTAGAAAGGAAGGTAGAAAAGAGAGAATGAGCCGAGATAAAGAGAACAATCTGCTGACACGCGTGTCATTCCTCTCGTAAACTAACTTTACTGAAGGGCCTAATTGTCTGAACAAATGGGTTGAAGCTATTTTCAGACCAATTATTTTTTTCTAATCACCAATTCCCTTACAGTGAGGGGAACAACAGAGAAACCAGCCTTTGCCAGGCTTCGTTATTTCAGTTTGCTATTCACACATTCAAACTGCTTTTTGGGTCTCTAAAAGAGAAGGGATTATGGCAATGGCGAGTTTAGGTTGCTGCAGGGAGGTCTTTCAAGGAAAGACTGTCTCTCTGTGCACTGCCCACCATCAAAAAGCTGCTCCCTTTCATTCAGAGTGTGTGTGAGAGAGAAATTTAAATTTAGAGTTATAAAATAGGCTCTAGCATCAAAAAGCCTAGGTTCAACTACCTGTACCATCATAGCCAGGCAGAGTGACCTTGGCCAAGTGACTTACCCTCTCCAAAATCAGTTTGCTATTCTGTAAAATGGGGACAATAATATTGTCTATCACACCTGGCTGACTGTGTGATAATTAAATAAGAAGAAACAGTAAAGTACTCAGAGTCATCTCTATCATATAATGTCTCAAAAGTTTCAATTATTGTGATGTCATTAATTCTTTTTGTTATAACAGATGAGGTGATTTAGTTAAAGTGCAGTAAATCACCCAGATAATGCATGTCTTCATGTGATTTCCCTCATAAGTAGACTGAGACAAGTATCTGAGTGCAGGTAGTTTAAGTGGAAGGTGTAGAGGTGACCTTCAGGGAAACAAGACAATAACAGGAGGAAAGAAGGATGTCAGTTCAAGTTGAGTTAAGTCAGCCACAACAGTGGGTGACTGAAGCTAAATCCTGCAAGGAATCCCCTGAAAATGTTTGCATATTACTTGAAAGTTCACAGAATTGGTGAAATGTTCATGTTCACTTGCTTCACTAACTAGTTGATGATGCTAAGTTTCCAGCATTTCTAGCCAACTGTCCATGGGCAGAGCAGCCTCATGGAAAGAACCCTTAAGCAGAGATGCATATACTGGAAGCTGAATGGTGTCTGGAACACTGAATGGACATCTGAAATTATTAATAACTGAGGTGCTTGAAGATAACAGCTTCCAGGGCATAACTTTGAACTAGGGCAGGTGGTTTCCTTGTAACCTTAAGATTTAAGGAGCCTTTGAAATGACCACATCACATGCATTCCAGCCAGCCTATCACTTTGCAGATATGTTGATCCAAAACAGAATCATATCTTTCTTTTTTCAAAAGCAACGTGGAATAAAGTGTTGAATATAAGTGCCATTATAGCATAGTGAAAAAGAAATAATTTGGAGGTATAGAATAAGTGGATTTGGGCTTTGCTTATGTTTTTCACTAGTTGATTAGTTTTTAACTTTGTTGCATTATCTCTTTGAGCCTCTCTTCCCACTCATTAAATTGGAAATAATAGGTTGTCAAAATGTTTTACAGCTATGAAGTATTCTTACAAACATCATGTCCCGATAACTAAAGTTGACCTCTTTAAATACAAACTTCACTTTTGAGGGCCATCCTTGATGGAAATATTTGCAAAATACACATACCAGTAAGATATATGTTATAAAAATGATAATCTCAGAACTCTTACACTGCAACAACCATGATCCCGAGGCTAATATGATAGGTCACACTATTTGCTTTCATTCTTCCTTCTCCCTCATGATATGCTGTCCCTTCTTATTGCTAATAGTTTCTATGGCAACTAAGTAACTGAGCTCATTAAATCAGTAACCCAAGGTAACACCTTTTACTAACCAAATAAGCTCCAGCTAGCTTGAGGGTATGCACCAAATGTAAATAAACTTTGTGATAGCTCCTTTCTGTGAAGCTCAGATAAACTTTTTACTTAATTTCAGATTCTTTGCTGTATTTGCATAGTTGAAAATTCCAATAATCTGACCCATTTATAAAAATTAGTGGTATGGTGTACTACACATTCACTGCAGTATTGAAAGAGATGTTTTTTCTATAAATACCTCATTCATTCATTCAATACCTCATTCATTCAGTTATTTATTTATTTATTCAACAAATATTGCCTTCCCTGAGAATATATTGAAAATATCATAAGGAGTCATAAATTTACCACACCATAAAGAAAAATAAAGTTTAGGAATGCAAAGAATGTACAACTGATCGGAATTTTATTATATTCTATATTAATCATTCTGCTTTATTAAAATTTATGTCATAAGGAGTGCAAATGAAGTGCTTTGGAATTTAGAGTTCAAGGAGAGAAAAAACACTTCCAGTTTGGGAGACCAAGAACGATTGTGGGAAGAGGATCTGAATGACAGGCATTTCTCCAAAGAAGACATATAGATGGTCAATAGGCACATGGAAAGATATATTCAACCCCTGAAAACCTATTTTTTTAAACTGATGTGTAATAGGGTGGCCTTGCTCCACAAGGACACTTGAGTTCTGATCATATTCAAGGAAGGGGATTTGCAGCTATGAGTTATATTCTGGTAATGGTTATGGAAAACATCTTATAGCTTACAGTTTATGTACAAAAGTTCATTACCAAAATGAAAATGCTTCTTAAATAGATTGCTTATCAAGAGCAAATGAAGTTCACCTCTTACCACTGATAAAAGCTGGGACACTTGCAAGGAGTGGGGGGAGGTGGATCAGGTTTGCCGAATTTTTTCAGGGGTGTTTCATTTTGTGTTCAAGTCTCACACTCTAGATTCTTCACAAGGTAAACTAGTCAACTGGATTGCATATGGGGTGAATTTATAATTCATGACATTAAATTATAACAATGAAGTGAAAATTAAACAGAAAAAGAAACTTCTTGCTTTCTTATTGCCAACCAACATCCATCACAAACACATTAAAAGTTGGATCGGTCCCTGGTTATCATCCTGAAATTGATGAATCTTTGAAATTTGGAACCAGAAAGAATCTTGGAAATCATCCTTTTCATTATGTCACCACCCACCCCCACATCCTGTCACCTCCACTTCACAGATGAAGAAAACAAGAAGAAAAGTAAAGTTACTGTCTCAAGGAATCAAGGAGAAGAAAACACAATGTTTTGAGCTTCTACCGTGTGCAAGACACACTATCTATGGGTGCTGTGTGTCCCAAATGAGGTTTATCAGCTCAGCTCTCCAAGGTCAGAACTGTTTCAATTCACGCTCCTTTTTATCCTGATTATATAGCATACAACCTGTCACTTAATAGCTGTTCAGTAAATACATATGGCATAAATGAACAACTATCTCATCAAAGACAATGCTGCAGAGTAAGGAAATGGTGGTATGTGGCTTAGAACCCTGTTTTCCTGACGCACAGATTCATGTGCTTTTCACTGTGTTGCAAAGCTATCCCCAAGTGTTGCTTTGCAAACTTGGGAGCCTCTCAGGTGAAACTGACCCCATATACAGAGGGCAAGGACAAACCAAAGAGAAAAGCAGACTGCTCCAGATTGGGAGGTGGCAGGTTTAATAAGCAAGGAAACTTACATACGAGGCTTGTCTTGGGTGGCTGTAAGAGGAGTCGTTCTCTGCCCAACAGTTCTCTACAGTTCTCTTTTGAAATAATTTTATTTTTGCTTTCTATGAAGAAAATATCATTCACTATAAAAATGAGAGGTATAATCAGCATGATGAGTATACACCGACAGGCTCCAAGACATACACCACATTTGAGGTGAGAAACCTGCCATGGAGTCCAGTCTACATTCTCATCTCTTGCTTCTTGGCTGGCCTTGTGACTAGCTTTGACCAAAAGAAAGTGGAGGAAGCGATTCTAGGACAAGGCTTCAATTGGCATTGTAGGTTCTTTCCTTTCATAACCTGAAAGCACCATACTTTGGAAAAGAGCAGAATGAAATGCCCTGGGAGTAGAAAGAGTTGGGTCACCTGGGCTATTTCAGCTTTCCCATCTGATCCAGGTGACAGCAGCTGTGTGAAATCTGCAGAAAAACCACCAGTCAAACCACTGAATCATGAGAAATAGTACACTAGGTTTTTTTAAAGCCAAAATTGGAGGGCTTAGTTTGGGGGTTTGTTACACATCCATAAATCACTGAAACAATGCAATGTGTTGTGAAAGTACTCAGACTTCATCTATCTCTAACCCTTCTGTGATAGGGAAATGGTAATGTCAACTTTATCCCCTTTCCAGGGATATTGAGAAAATTAAAGGTGATTTTGAGTATTTAAATACAGCTTAATAATAATGCTTTAATTTATGCTACCTCATATCTTCCAAAATTAGTTTACATTCAAGTAATGTTATTCTACCATATTTTTAAATCTTGGCTACAAATTTTTCAGAAGAAACATCTGAGTCAGCAGTAGTGAGGAAGTGGTAACTAACTCAAGAGAAGGTGAAGGAAGGAAAAAAGGGAAAGAAGCAGGGAAGGGGGAAGGAGGATAATAAAAGGAAAACAAAAGAATGAAATTAACACAAAGTATCAACCAAATCAGAAGTATTCACTGAAATGAATAAAAAAAGAATTATTTCTGTTCAGGTTTTATTTCCAAGAAGATATTAAATTGTTGATTGAATACACATGATAATGTATAATTTACAAGCTTTATTCCCATCTATCATTTTATCTGGTACCATAATTCCATTTAGATACATTGCACAGAATGTGCCAAAGATCATTAAAAACCAAATAAACTCCATGACTCTGCTGGATGACCCTTTTAATGGTGAACTCCAGGTCACAACACAGTAACTTACTAATTCAACTACACCAAGGTCTCTAAAGACAATGGCTTGAGTGCCCAAGTAGGTTGTAAATAAATTTCAAATGGAACCTGGTATCACTCTGAAAGAATTCTGACAGCACACTGTTCAGGTAATTTACCAAGATGGCTTCAGAATAGACTAACTGTACACAGCACATTGTTTTAAAAGGACACGTTTATACAGTGTCATGAGCAAACTATTACATTTAGCGATCAACAACATGGCTGCAAAAAAACAAAAACTGCATTAAAACTCTGTTGGGATGTTGTATGGTTTCCACAGGACAGAAGAAAATAACTTGTTATACAATTAGTCACAAACCCAGTCCTCCAGTTTGTTGCCCATTCACAGGAGGACTGCCTAAAATGGTCTTTGCAGCAGCTCGACCCTGCCACCACTGTGCTTGGCTGAGTTCACAAATCTGCTGTACCTTGTAGCTTCCGTGTCACTTCTGTGGCTCGCCTCTCCTGCTAAGCTTTTTTTCCTGGCAGTAATTAAAACCGATCCCACTGCCATAGCTACTGCTGCTGCTGGAACCACCACAGCCACCTGGGTTTTTTGGCAAAGTGCTGCCCTCAACCACCATAGGGGACTGAGCTTCTGCCTCCAAAGATTCCCACTTTCATGAGTCCACAATTTCAAGATTGATTGTTGTAGTTGCCAAGATCATTGTACTTTCCACCACCACCAAAGTTGCTTCCATCATTACCACATCCATTATAGCAATCCTCATTTGCCACCATACCCACCACCACCATGGCTACCACCAAAGCCACCTGGACCACTGAAGTTTCCTCCATGACCAAAGTTGTAAATCCCACCAAAACCACCTCCACGACCACCTCCAAAGTTTCCAGAACCACTTTGACCTCTTTGGCTGGATGAAGCCCTAGTCAGCTCTTGCTTAGAGAGGGTTTTCCTTACGTCACAGATGTGGCCATTCACAGCACAGTATTTCTGAATGACAATCTTGTCTACAGAGTCATGGTCATCAGAGGTTACCAAAGCAACGCCTCTCTTTTTGCCACTGCCTCGGTCAGTCATGATTTTGATCACTTAAATTTTCCTGTACTGTTCAAAATAATCTCTTAGGTGATGTTCTTCAGTGTCTTCTTTAATACTACCAACAAAATTCTTTTTCACAGTGAAGTGGGCATCAGGTCTTTGAGACTCTTCTCTTGAGACAGCCCTCTTTGGTTCCACGACTTTTCCACCCACCTTGTGAGGCCTTGCATTCCTGGCTGCATCCACCTCCTCCCCAGTGGCGTACACAAAAGCCTCTGGAGCACTTGGTGTCTGGATCTCTCATCACCACGCAGTCTGTGATGTTCCCCATTGCTCAGAATGGCTCCTCAGACTCTCATCTGTTGTTTCAAAGCTTGAACCTCCAATAAATTGCTTTCGCAGCAGTTCAGGCTCTTAGGGAGGCTCCGACCTGCGTGTGATGACTGCAGGAGGGGAGACTCCAACGCTGCTTACTCAGCAGCATCCACCGGCAGAAAGGCAAAATTATTACTTCTTTACTGAAGTATAAAGTTTGAGGTGAGTTAAAATTTGATACTACAGAAGCACAAATTTCAGTGCTGGAAATGTTTTAAAAGATATGGAGCTCAACTTCTTATACAGAATTTAGGCAAGTGGATATCTATGGTTGTTTGAACACAGGAATGAATAGTCTGCTTTCTACCTAAGATATATTATTTCAGTGCAGTTTAAAACACTAGATTTTTTTCCTCTTTTGCCCTGGAATGTGACACTTCACACAGAAAAAATTACATCAAAGACTCTCATATTTATCTAAATCATAGTTCACCGAATACTAGCTTCAAATTAAGTTGACCAGCATATTTGGTGGTGCTTGATGAAAATGCGTATTCCAGTCTATTTTCTCTGGCCTACCCAAATCTGCATCTCAGAATGGGTATGCACATGTGAAGCTTGAACTTGTGCCGCAAGTCATCCTATGTCTACCAACATCTGCAAACCTCTAACATATATTCTAGGCTCCTCTGGGAAAAGAAACAAAAATCTAATTTGATCCTGTATCCCCAGCCTTGGTATAGTGTCTCATACACAAGGGCATCAATAATTTCTCTGAAAGAAATGAGTGAATGAAAGAGTAGATTATGAATAAATGACATACACATAGTTCTAAGATTTGAATGCTCCCATGTCTTACCGGTCACAGCTGTAGTCTATATATCCAACATAAGTGGAGCCAAACCCATATACCATCTAAAATTACTAGGTGCAAACATGTTATTCATTTTCCCTCAGTGTCACTGAGTTCACTGATTTTTCTTCCCAGACTCCGCAACCAGCCCTGCGTAACTGGAGTCAAGGGCAATTTTAAAAACAAGGCCTACCACCCTGGACCCACTTCCTTGCACAAAGTAGGCAGTCAACATGAAATTGTTGAAGGACCTTGTTTTGAAATTTTTGCTGGTCTATTTCTTATTTCTTGGTATAATCTGAGTAATTGGGCCTCTGTTTTGATAACTGAGGCTTTAGTTAATATTGTGTCCTGAAAAATTTCCATGACTCTAGTCCCCTTGTATAAGGACTTGCTAATCTTTTGCCAAAATCCTCAGAGACGACACCTGGCCCAAACATACCCAGCCAGGTGTTCACTTTGCACTGCTGCCTGACCCCACTGTCGCCACCTTCCCAGAACCCAAATAATGCCTGCTCTTGGGAAACCCACCACAGTGACCTCCCCAGCACACCTTGTTGAAGGTAACTGCTGGCTTAATCCTATTATCTATTCCTATTTCCTTGGAATGCCATGTTCTAGCTCCTTCCACCATCCATAGGTCTAACTCCAGATTCTGGTCCCTCGTTGGCTGAATTTTTCCATGACATGGAATACTATTATTATATTCTAAATTGCTTCATACATTTCCAGTCCATGGAAGAAAGAGCAATATGCCTTGAAAATAATGAAAGTCTAGGGAATCATTTCCCTAATTTGATTTGAGAGCTGAGAGTTTAAACTAATTATATCTTATTTTCCTTTTCTAATTGAGCTTGGAATTTGGAGTCAACCACAAATGGATTTGAAAATGGCTCTGCTTTTCACACCTGAAAACTTATTTAACTCCTGTAAGTAGCAGTTTCATCTGTAAAATGGAAACAATATTAGCACCTCCTCATTGGACTATTTTCGGATTCGCTGGGATAATGCACTTTGCACAGTTCCAGGTACACAGTAAATGCTTGACAAATGGTAGTATTATTAGGACTCTCTGTGTGGCTCTTCTCCAGGAGACTGTCATGTTACCTATGGCAACACAGTGTTAGGAAACTGTGGGCATTTTCAGTATCCTCTCTGATAAGAACGTGTTTAGACTATCTCTAGTGCATAGCTTCTCTTGCCTAAAAATAGAACACCTTCTGCTTTATGTCAGGAACTATCATTATTCCATTAGCAGCTTCGCTGAAAGCCACAGACAGCTCAGCAGAACCTCTGTATCTGCAGCTTGCTCTTTGACCCTCTAAGGGACCACAGGGGCTAAATTTCACTCTGCTTGCTGGTCCATCAGACCAAATATCCCTCAGAGCTCTCCATGTGCCTTATATTTCCTACCCCATTAATAAACATATATACATATATCACTCTTCTCTATTGAGGAGATCACAGAAATGACCACATTTATGATTACTGATCAATCAATTTATTCATTTCAAGGAAGTAACTAATTATAAGAAGCTTACAAACATACTGAAAGCCAATTTATGCTGGTTGGAAAATTTGTGTTTTTCTTCCTGTGAGTAGAGAGATAGGCAATAGCCCAGGCAGACATGAATTGGCAGTTTACAAGCTGTTGAGTAAATAAATACTATTTGCCCCTGATACAAAGTCTAATTCAAAAGAGAGCTGCTTCTATGGTTTTCTTCCCCTTAACTCTAAGGATTATGGCTTTGGCTAAGCAAAGGAACGACTTGAGGCTTAATAATGATAAAGAATAGTGATGCTAAAAATGATTATAGCTTACATTTACTCAGTATTCACTACGCATCCCCCATCATATTAATGGATTAACATGTACTAAAACACTTAATTTGCAGAAACCTTAAGAGGTAAATATGATAAGCATGCTTTATAAAAGGGAGAAACTGCAAAGCTGAAAGTTTGAGGACCATGTCCATCATCCCATAGCAAGCAGGTAACACAGCCAGCATCTCAACACTGACAGCCCAGCTCCAGAGCCATAGAATTAGCTGCTGTCATGCTCAATACCAGGGGTCAACAAACTCCTTTATATATGCTACATAGTAATTATTTTAGGGTTCACGAGTCATGATGTTGCTGTAGAAACCAGTCAGCTCCACTGGTATAAAACAAAAGCATCCATAGACAATAGATAAATGAAGGAGCTTGGCAGAGTTCCAATAAAATTTCATTTACAGAAGTAGGTGCATAGCCAGCCCCTGCTCATTGCAATGTGTGCACTGAGCTTCCTTCCTCCATGTGACCAGCAATGTCCTCTCATAAATTTGATACTACATGTGTTTCATTCACAAAAGAAAGTTCTGCCTCCTCCACCCTCTTGCTAGGCTTCTCCTTTGGCCGCCGGGAATGGTGGGAGCCTGAAGGAAGAGGTTGCAAATTACTCTTGTTCCCAATGAAGCCAGCAGAATATAAGGGGAGACCCAGAATAGAATTTACTTATAAAAAATTGGGTACTTATTCACACATATTTACACTTCAGTCACCTTCAAAGTAATCTGCATTTGATGCACTACAGCTTGGAGATATTTTTTTCCACTGCTCAGAACAGTTTTTGAACTCGTTGATTTTGATGCCTTTTAGTGCTTCTGCTGTTTTTTGTTTCATCTCCCCCACATCGGCGAAATGTTTCCCTTTGAGGATTTTTTTCATCCAGGGAAACAATAAAAACTCACTGGGGCAAGATCGGATGAATAGGGAGGGCTGGGTGTGGGGGTCATGCCATTTTCGGTCAAAAACTGCTGAACACTCAGAACGGTGTGCACCAGTGTGCTCGTAAATCACCCATCATGGAATGGGCAAAAGCGTTAAAAGAGTCTTCAGAAAACTTAACCGAAGCCAAATGCAGCCTCTCGAAACAAGGCCAGCTGGTGCACTGATACAGATGGGTTCCTAGAACACTCACCCAGCGGGAAGCCTGTACTACAAGGCGTCCGCCCTCCAGAAGATAATTCCATTCTTGGGAGTCTGCCTTCATATTAGCTCATGACCATCAGCCTGCACAAAGCTGGGTCAGAGTGAATATGTTTGTTCCATCCCCTTTCAGTTCACTATTTTACATTCTCTGTGAATAAAGAAAGGAAAAATAAAGGGTTTTTTTTTTCCCAAACTGAAATCCCTATATGACCATCCCAATAGGAAAGTGAAAACAATTCCAACAAACTCACCTCGTGTTACTTATTGCACAGAACTGCTGAATAATTCATTGATCACTATTTATAATACATAGTGTACCACTTCCTTACTAAGTAATTAGCCATTGCTAAGCAGAGAGGCTCTGTCATGCAGTGAATGGACTTCAGAGTCAGGTCATCTGGCTTCAAATGCTGGCTGACTTTGGGCAAATTAACTGTTTTTTTCTGCATCTCAGCTTACACATCTATAAAATTGGAATAATCATTAAGCTCATGGAGTTTGGTAAGGATTAAATGGGCTAAAATAGGTATATTAAATGCTTAGAAAAGCACCTGGTATAGGAGGAATACTCAATAAATGTTAGTTATTTTTTATTAAAGAATGTAGGAAAAATAGTTCTTCATTTTGTCATTTTTAGGGCATCAGGAACATATTGATTGAGCACATATTTTAGACAAGGGTCTTTCTTCGGTGTTATTCTGAATAACACACAGTGTCAGTTCTCAAGGAATGTAAAATCTAGTAGTAATTAAAACTTCAAGCTACTTCAAGGAGGTTTTAGGAAATGACGCACAGGTTACATTAAAACACTGTAAGCACAGGTGCCTTAATTCTGCTTCCCTTCCTTCTTATATACCATGGCATCTACCAAAAGCCTCCCATGTGTACCACCTAAATATAGTAAGGAAAACATCAGAAGGTGTAGCATAGGTGGAAGAGTGACTAAAATATAATGATTCTGGAACAAAATTCCTTTTTATAAAAGCTAGCAGGGTAAACACTGGAGAACTACAATATGAAATAATGACTTTCTTGGACTATAGTGAAGGTCAGGACATTGTGAAGGTCTCACAACCCTCAATAGTCAAGTTCTGCTGTAAAAAATTCTACATGAGATTCAAAATTCCTAGGTAGAACTGGGATTTATTGGTGTTAAAAAGGTTTTGTTTGTGACAGTGTTTAAGAACTATGCCATTTTCAACAGATGCAACCTTGAGTAAGACCCATAATCTCAACAAGTCGATTTCTATATCAGTAAAATAAGTATTAAAATGCTAATGTCCACTTCATTGTTTTCTTACACAATGTAAAAGAGATAGTGCACGTAAACTTCCTAGCTTGGGGCTAATTCAAAATGTAGCATTTATCATTATCCCATCTTACCCAAGAGCTTAGAAAAATCTGCTATCCAGAGGCTTTATCACAAAGGGGCATGTTCTCTATTATTCAACACAATATGTCTCCAAGTAGGCATACGAGGGTCCTTTGGGTTCTACAGAAGCCTTGAAAACATGCAGCTCAGATCTGTGGGGAGTGGAATTGACTGACAGCCCTAGCAGCTGCCCTTCTGGATTGATGCCTGAATTCGAGCTATGGCCCGGCTTCCTGGGGGCTGCTCCCAGTGAATGGCTGAATGTAGCAGGAATAGTAATGTAGTTCCCTCCCCTCCCCCCGGAAGACTCAGCATTATTTTAACAAGTGCCTTTAGCTTAAGGACTCCTGAGCTCAATCTGGCCAGAATTTTGTGAGAGCTGCCTCCAGCCTAGACTCTTCCTACCCTGTCCTTCCTCTCCCTCTTATTCTCATGTGTCACATGTGCATCATCGAGTGAAGGCTCCCCTTCATCCTCTGGCTTCCCCTCCCTTTTCATCCTTCACAGAGATTTCCCTCAATAAATGCCCTGCAGCGTAATCCCTTGTTGGCATCTGCTTCTTAAAGAGGACTTGAACTGACCACACACACCCAGAATTTACTGATATAGATCCTGACCTATTAGGATTTACCTGCCTTACCCTCACTCCTGCCTCTGGTTTTCAACCATGTTCTATTGATTTCAATATAAACCAAATCAACTGGACAAATGATATGGATTTTTCAAGCCACTAACTTTTCTTTTCTTTTATTTTTACTGTTGATACTATTGCAGATATCACCATTCCCCCTCCTTTGCCCCCCTCCTCCCAGGCCCTGCTCCCTTCCCTCTGGCCATCACCACACTGTTTGTTGCCTGTGTCTGTGGGTTATACATACATGTTTCTTTGTCTAATCCCTTCATTTTTATTCATCCAGCCCCCCTTCCTTCCTGTCTGACAGCTGTCATACTGTTCCATGTATCTAGGCCTCTGTCTCTATTTTGTTTGCTTTTATTTTTTTTTTTTGTTAGATTCCACATATAAGTGAAATCATATGGTAATTGTCTTTCTCTGACTGGCTTATTTCACTTAGCATAATGTTCTCCAGGTCCATGCTGTTGTAAAAGGTAAGATTTCCTTCTTTTTTTACAGTTATATACTATTTCATTATGTAAATGTACCACAGCATTTTTTATCCACTCATCTACTGATGGGCACTTGGGCTGCTTCCAGATCTGGGCTATTGTAAATAATGTTGCTATGAATATACAGGTGGCTGATAAACATATGAAAAGATACCCAACATCACTAATCGTCAGAAAAATGCAAATTTAAACCAAGATGAGAGACCACCTCACACCTGCCTGACTGGCTACCATCAGTAAATCAACAAAAAACAAGTGCTAGTAAGGATGTGGAGAAAAGGGAAACCTAGTGTACTGTTGGTGGGAATGCAGATTGGTACAGCCAGTATGGAAAAGAGAATGAAAGTTCCTCAAAGAATTAAAAATGGAACTGCCTTTTGACCCAGCAATCCTACTTCTGGAAATATATCTTAAGAATTATGAAATACCAGTTCAAAAGAGTATATGTACCACTATGTTCAAGCCACTGACTTCTGCTCTAATTCCAAGCTGTAAAATTATCTCCCCCAAGTCAGTGCACCCACCGCTTTTATCAGCAATACCAACAGAGGCCACTATGGGCACTGGTGCTTCCCCTTTTGTGGACTTCCCAGTGACTACCAGTCTTCCCAGAAGTCCCTCTACAAACTACCTGATCTTATGTTTCTCACTGACTCAAGTAATCTCACATTTCTTTTTTTTTTAATTATTTTATTGTTATTCAATTACAATTGTCTGCATTTACCTTCCTACTCCGGCCATCCCCACCTCCCTCCCTTGCTTCTATCCCCCCTTGGTTTTGTAGTTGTTCCTGAAAACACTTTCCCCCCTTATCCCAATTATCCCCTTCCACCTCCCCTCTGGTTACTGTCACATTGTTCTTAATTTCAATGTCTCTGGTTATATTTTGCTTGCTTGCTTGTTTTGTTGATTAGGGTCCAGTTAAAGGTGAGATCATATGATATTTGTCCCTCACCACCTGGCTTATTTCACTAAGCATAATGCTCTCCAGTTCCATCCATGCTGTCATGAAGGGTAGGAGCTCCTTCTTTCTTTCTGCTGCACAGTATTCCATTGTGCAAATGTACCACAGTTTTTGATCCACTCATTTACTGATGGGCACTTAGGTTGCTTCCAGCATTCGGCTATTGTAAATTGTGCTCCTATGAACATTGGGGTGCATAGGTTCTTTTGGATTGATGTTTCAGGGTTCTTAGGATATAATCCCAGCAGTGGAATTGCTGAATCAAAAGGCAGTTACATTTTTAGTTTTCTGAGGAAATTCCATACTGTTTTCCACAGTGGCTGCACCAGTCTGCATTTCCACCAACAGTGCACTAGGGTTCCCTTTTCTCCACATCCTCTCCAACACCTGTTGTTTGTTGATTTGTTTATGATGGCCATACTCACTGGTGTGAAGTGGTATCTCATTGTGGTTTTAAATTGCATCTTTCTGATGGCTAGTGATGCTGAGCATCTTTTCATATGTCTCTGGGCCCTTTGTACGTCCTCCTTGGAGAAGTGTCTGTTCAACTCCTTTGCCCACTTTTTAATTGGGTTGTTTGTCTTCCTGGAGTGCAGTCATGGGAGTTCTGTATATATTTCAGAGATCAAACCCTTGTCTGAGGTATCATCGACAAATATGTTTTCCCATACAGTTGATTCACTTTTCATTTTAATGCTGTTCTCTTTAGCCATGCAGAAGCTTTTTAATTTGATGAGGTCCTGTTTGTTTACTCTTTCCTTTATGTCTCTTGCTCTAGGGGACATAACAGTGAAAATACTGCTGTGTGGAATGTCTGAGATTTTCCTGCCTACGTTTTCCTCTAGGATTTTTATGGTGTCATGACTTATATCTAACCCTACACATAAAAGAACTGGAGAAACAACAACAAAGACAGCCCAGAGCAAGTAGAAGGAAGGAAATAACCAAGATCAGAGCAGAATTAAACAACATAAAGACTAAAAGCACAATTCTAAGGATCAATAAATCCAGGAGCTAGTTCTTTGAAAAGATAAGCAAAACCAACAAACCTTTAAGCAGACTCACCAAGAAAAAAAGAGAGAGGACCCAAATAAACACAATCAGAAATGAAAGAGGGGAGATTACAACTGATACCACAGAAATACAAAGGATTGTAAGAAATTACTACGAAGAACTATATGCCAAGAAATTTGAAGACCTTGGTGAAATGGACAAATTTCTAGAAAAATATAAGCTTCCAAAACTGAATGAAGAAGAAGCAAAAAGCCTGAACACACCAGTAACAACTGATGAAATTGAAGCAGTAATCAAAAAACTCCTGACACACAAAAGCCCTGGACTGAACAGTTTCACAGGAGAATTTTACAAAGCATTTAAGGATGAGCTAACGCCTATTCTTCACAGGCTATTACAAAAAATCCAAGAAGATGGAAGACTCCCAAACTCTTTTTATGAAGCCAGCATCATTCTAATCACAAAACCAGATAAAGGCATAACAAAGAAAGAAAACATCAGTTCAATATCGCTGATGAACATAGACACTAAAATCCTCAACAAAATATTGGCAAACTGCATCCAGCAATTTATTAAAAAGATCATATGCCATGATCAAGTGGTATTCATCCCAGGGATGCAAAGATGGCACAATATTCTCAAATAAATAAACTTAATGCATCACATAAACAAAGCAAAACACAAAAATCACATGATCATATCAATAGATGCAGAAAAAAAGCATTTAAAAAGGTATGGTATTCATTTATGACCAAAACATTCAGCAAAGTGAGGAGAGAGGGAGCATTCCTCAACATAATAAAGGCCATATACAAGAGACCTACAGCCAACATCATACTCAATGGGCAAAAACTTAGAGCTTTCCCACTAAGATCAGGAACAAGATAAGGATGTCCACTTTCACCACTCTTATTCAACATAGTATTGGAAGTTCTAGCCACAGCAATCAGACAAGAAAGGAAATAAGAGGCATCCAAATTGGAAAGGAGGAAGCAAAACTGTCATTGTTTGTAGATGATGTGATAGTGTACATAGAAAATCCTATAGACTCCAATAAAAAACTACTCTACCTAATAAGTGAATTTGGCAAAACAACAGGATACAAAGTCAATATTCACATTTCAACTGACTCAAGCCTGTGGACTACCACAGCTGCTGTTGGTACCATATGAAGCAGAGGAACAATCCTATTGAGCCCAGTCTATGTAGAAAATTTTGAGTGATAATAAATGCTTGCTATCATTCAAGGCCACCAGGTTTGGGGGTTGTTTGTTAAACAGCAGTAAATAACCAAAACATGGACTTCCAACCAAGATGGAGGCATAGGTGGACACACTGTGCCTCTTCTCACAACCAAGATTAAGGACAACAAAAATATAGAACCAAAAAAAACCCCAACCAGAACAGATAGAAAATTGAATTGTACGGAAGTCAGACAACGATTCAACCAGACCAGTAAGAGGGGTGGAGTCCGTGGCCGGCAGAGAGGGGTGCGGCAGGAAAAAGCAGTGGCTAGTGGTCCCAGGCACACAGGTGGCAGTTGGATCACCCCAGGCACACAGACGGCAGTTACCAAGCGCACAAGGAGGCAATGAGCAGACCAAGCGAGGCTCACAATGCAGCTGACACTGTCACACATTAGTGCGCAGATAAACCAGGCAAAAACAGGCAGCAAGACAGACTGCGCAACACAGGGCCCCAGTGCTGGGAAATGAAGCCTAAAAGCACCAATTGAAAACACTTGTGGAGGCTGAAGTGCCGCGAGAGAATCCCAGCCTCATAGGAGAGTTTGTTAGAGAGACCCACAGGGTCCTAGAACATATACAAGCCCACCCACATCGAAATCAGCACCAGAAGGGCCCAATTTGCTTGGGGAAAGTGGCAGAAGGAAGTAGAATCTGAGAGAGAGTGGAGCAAGTGGCATTGTTCCCTCTCTGACCCTGCCCTCACATCCAGCATCACAACCCAGCAACTGGGTTGCCCTGCCCTGGTGAACACCTAAGGCTCTGCCCCTCACTACTAACAGCCACGAATGGAAGAACAGATCAAAGCCCCAGGGCTAATTCATCTAAGCGACCAAGAGGCAGCCAACCTATCAGATGCACAGCTCAAAGCAATTGTGATTAGGAAGCTCAGAGAATTGGTTGATTTTGGTCACAAATTAGATGAACAAATGAAGGCTACAATAAGTGAAATGAAGAAAAACACACAGGGAACCAATAGTGATGGGAGGAAACTGGGACTCAAATCATTGGAATGGATCAGAAGAAAGAAACAAACAACCAAACAGAAAAGAAGGAAGAAACAAGAATTCAAAAAAATGAGGAGAAGCTTAGGAACCTCCAGGACATCTTTAAACTTCCCAACATCGGAATTATAGGGGTACCAGAAGGCAAAGAAGAAGAGCAACAAGTGGAAAACTTATTTGAACAAATAATAAAAGAGAACTTCCCCAATCTGGCAAAGGAAATAGACTTCCAGGAAGTCCAGGAAACTCAGAGAGTCCCAAAGAAGGTGGACCCAAGGAGGAACACACCAAGTCACATCATAATTACATTACCCAAGATTAAAATGAAGGAGAGAATTCTAGAAGCAGCAAGGGAGAAGGGGACAGTCAGCTACAAAGGAATTCCCATCAGACTGTCAGCTGATTTCTCAAAAGAGACCTTACAGGCAAGAAAGGGCTAGAAAGAAGAATTCCACATCATGAAAGTCAAGGACCTACATCCAAGATTGCTCTATCCAGCAAAGCTGTCATTTAGAATGGAAGGGAAGATAAAGCGCTTCTCAGATAAGGTCAAGTTAAAAGAGTTCATCATCACCAAGCCCTTACTATATGAAATGTTAAAGGTACTTATCTAAGAAAAAGAAGATAAAAAATATGAACAATAAAAAGACAGCAAACTCGCAGATATTAACAACCACACCTAAAACAAAAGCAAACTAAGCAAACAAGTAGAACAGGAGCAGAAACACATAAGTGGAAATCACATGGAGGGTTAGCAACAGGGGAGTGGGAGGAGGAGAGAGGGAGAAAAGGTACAGAGAATAAGTAACATTGACGGTGGGTAGAAAATAGACAGGGGGAGGGCAAGAATAGTGTGGAAAAAGTAGAAGCTAAAGAACTTACGACACATGGACATGAACTAAAGGGGGGAATGTGGGTGGGAAGGGGTGTGTAGGGTGGAGGGGAATGATGGGGGAGAAATGGGACAACTGTAATAGCATAATCAATAAAATATAATAAAAAATAACCAAAACATACATTATCTTTAAATATCATGTGAATTTGTGATACATTCCCTATGCAAACTATTCATGCCAGTAAGATTGGTCTAGTAACGGGTTTTTAATCTGACTTCATATGTGCATTCTCCATGTCTTTGTTTGTAACACAAGTTTTGTGCTTATGTAGCTATGCAAATTCTAACCATCTTTCAAGACGGAACTGGTTATACATTCTAGCTCTCCTGTCCTAATTAAGTAATCGTGAATGAATTGTTTCATCTCCCTAACCCTCTCCTTTTTTATATGCATTTATAAATAAGTATATTTATAGAATACATATAGTAATAGAAGCTACCTCACAGGGTTGGTCAGGAAAGTTAGAAGACATATTGCATGTAAAGGGCTAACATAGTGTCTGGACCACAATAAGTATTCAGTGAAGGCTATTATTGAAAGCCATTTCAAGTATTTAAATAGCCTGTTTTCTTCACCCATTCCATATTGTTTATCTGAGTGATTCCTCATTTCCAGAATTCTGTTCCCAAAGATGTGAATGAATTCCTTTCTATCTCTTCAAACTATAGCTCCAAACTGATCACTGAAAATAGTATCTATCAAAGAGTTAAGATTCATTCTTCAAAATGAAAATATTTTGGTCAGGTTAAGCCCTAATAAACAGTAGAAAGTCAATGGGTATTTGTTGAATTAATGAATAAATGAACAAACCAGAAGGTGCACCTGATGTTCACCTAAAAATGGGAAAAGCACTAATTTCAGATGTTCAATGCTTTATCATTTTTTGCCAACACTTTACAGTGCATTGACAAGTTGGACTGATCATTAACCAGACACATTATTGTGAAGGTGCCTTGTGTTATGCCATATTTGAATGTGTCATCCATAAATGTGTGTAAGTAAAATAAAGGAGTTAAATTTCATCAAGTCCACTAAGAAATGGTTTTAAAACCCCTAATGGTGTTGCTATACAGCCTAAGAGCAAGCCTAATAGATGCTAGTGTTTAATGCCACTTCTAATTTTTGGCCCCCACTTTTACATTGCACCTCTCATTGAATAAGAGTTCTAGTTATTCCATCATCCTAGAAAATTAAGAGCAGCAAAGGAGATGACTCTAGAGGGGAAAGCCTAACACAGAGCCATGTAGAGGGCCAGGACAACTGCTTAGAAATAGAGATCTCCTGTCTAAGGATAGTAATTCACCTCTGAAACTCAAATTCACTATGGCGGGGGGAACTCAAACAATACCTTGTAAGTCTTCCCATTATTTTATAGGAAAAAGTATGTTATGCCTCAACATAAAACTCTCAACATATTTCTAAATATGACTAAAACACACACACAAACACAAATGCCTCTAGGAAATTAACAAATTGTCTTGTTAGCATATAAAATACTCAGGCTGTAGGTTTGTGATTATCAAATAATAGAATAATTTTTCAAAATTACATTCTATGCAGTAACATTTCAATTTCAATGCAATCACTTTCTCATTTGCTTTGCTAGTTCCCCACAATTGTCATGAATACTTCTGTGTGTTTGCAGAGCACACAACAATTACTTTTTGGCAAAAACTTGGCAACAGTATGAAAGATCTTCAGGACCAGTGCCCAGTGGCAGAGAATGGCTCACCTTGAATGTGACACTGTGATGCTTTTCTTAGCACCACACACATCCACCCTACATGTTCTCTTTGTTGACACTCATCATCTTTATACTTTTCAAAACATTTATCATGATTTTGACATTCTTTTAATTGTTTTTGCAATATAACTCCAGGCATTTCCTACATCATTTTGTTTGAAATGTTTCATTGAACTCTAGGGACAAAAACATAAATTTTCTGATGCAAAGCTTGTCTGGAAAATATTGCAAATGAGAGTGTTGTAAGCTCCATGAAGACTGAATATTAAACACAAAAAGACATCATTTCATCAGGAAATATTAACTAAAGAGACACTCCATAGGGCATAACTGTACAATGTTGTACAGTTATTAAAAGTTAGTCTATACTGTTAGTTATTAAAAGATAATGTCTATACTGAAATATGGAAATTAATGTGGACTTTTTTTTTGCCTCCCAGTATCAATTCACCCTATTTAGTAGTAACAATTCTATTTGATTTTGTGGAACCACTTGTCACTCATCGTTAGTCTGTATGATTTGGGTGGAATTAATCATAACTCTTGGACCCTGGACAAGTCAGTCACAACACATTAAATCTCTAGTCATGATTTATATTCATGGACAGAGAAATAAATACACAATCTAAACCAATGCAACTCCAGGTATGTGTGTGTTTGTCTTTTTGTTTCAGAGAGAGGAAAATATTACACATTAAAAAACTTGTTTATTAGTCTACTGAACTGTAAGTATAAGGAGTGGAGATACTTTAGAGTAAGAGCTTGTCTAGGAATAAAGTCAACATAGAGAAACACAAAACGGAGACAAGGAGTCACTTAAGTCCTACTATTCATAAAGTCAGTTACCTCGAGAAATTTAGACTATGGTGTTTTGTTTTGTTATCTTAATTAATTAATTAACTTAGTGCAGGCCAGATTGACTTAGACTATCAGGCAGAATATAAAAGCAAGACTGCAGTAACAAGTAAACACAGTGGCCTAACAGAACAAAGATTTATTTCTCCCTCACACAAAATCTGATTTGGATCAGACAACTCTCTAGTAAAGTTTTCCATGCAGTGAGGTGAGGGCCCAGGCCCATTTAACACGTAGCCTGCACAGTCACCACCAAAGGGGAAGAGACAGCTGGAGGTGGCACGGTCTTCTTAAATACTTTGGCCTAGATGTTACAGGTATCACCCAAAAAGTGTTTGGGGTATTTGGGTATTTGTAGCTAAGTGTCCTGATTCATACGGAAATATATTTCAAATAGATTATAAACATCTCCTCTCTACAATTCCTTACTGCAAAGAGGACTGACATAGAAAGGTATTAAGGAAAAATGTGGTAAAGAAGGTGAAACTGAATTCGTTGGAGAGAGTATGCTCTGTATAAAACACTGGATAAATGCCTAACACCACTCATTGGACAGAAACGCACTAGCACCATTCACCTCACTTTCCAGAGATAGTATTATTTGCCATTATGTAGCTTATCCAGACATCCAGTAGTCATCCCCTTCTGGTTCTCCATCCTAGCACAGTCACATTTTGCAGCTGAGAAATGACACTAGCAACTTGGGCTGTGCAGTGAGGTCCAGGCTTTGCAGTTTTCATTCATCTCTATCAGCTCTACTATCAATTCTGTTTCCATTCTCAGCAGCACCACCGTGACCCAGCCACCAAGCCATAGCATTGTGTAGTTTGATCTTTGCAGCTCCACTTATTCAACACATGTTAACAGTATTTCCTCTCCTTTCTGACAGCTCATACTCAAACCCAGGCCTTATCATCTAGCTCCTGGTTTGGCTCAATATCCTTCTTTTTGGTTCTGATTTTAGGCTCACTTCTCGCTGATCCATTTGGTCAGAGAGAATTTTACACAAACACCCATAACATATTCATTCGTATCATTTTACTGACTTCCAAATGCACTCCTATAGTTTTTTACCAAACCCAATGTAATCTTGAGTTCCTCATTTTATCAATATGGCTCTAATACTTTCCACCCAACCTAATGGTGCATTATTTCAAACACCTGGTTTTCTAGGCAAGGCTGTCTCTAAAAAATCTCGTGAAATATTCTCAGTGGAGTTGACTCTAAGACTTGCTAGTTCTTCGGGAGAAAGCTCATTTGGAATAAAAAATATATGTTCATGAATTCAAGGACATATTCTCAGGAATAGACTTAGACTTCAAGGTGGGTCATCCGCAGTCTACATGTTCAGGGATATGGTACACTCAGCTACTAAATGTAAAGGGGTCTGTACTATATATAAATGTAGTGCAGTAGAAGTCTCCAGGATAATGAATTATTTTAAAAAACTCAACATCACATCTTGAATATAATTAGACCACTGAATTATATTCTTTAAAAAGGTAAGCTTTATGGTAAATGAAGACTGTGTCTCAATAAAGCTGTTATTAAAATAATTACATCTCAATTAGGGTAAAACCCTTGGTGCCAGATAAATAAGCTACAGTAATACTTTTCAAACTATAGTCATGTCTTTAATTTTTTTAAATAGTTTTTTGAGATATAGATAAATTTAGTTTAAATCCATCACCTCATATAGATACCAAAAAATGAAAAAATGTGTTTTTTTGTTTCTCTAAGTTTTTTTAATTTATTTTAATTGTTGTTCTTGTACAGTTTTCTGTCTTTTGCTCACATTCCAGCCCACTGCCCCAGCCCTCCCCACCCCCCTCCCATTTCCACCCCCAATAGTTTTTGTCCATGTGTCCTTTATACTTGTTGCTCCAAACCCTTCCCCTTTCCCCCTGAAATTCCCTCCCCTCTCCCCTCTGGTGACTATCAACCCTTTCTCAATTTCAGTGTCTTTGGTTATATTTTTATAAATTGTGAAAATTTGTTTACATGCAAAGTCCAGGGTCCTACATATAGAGATTATGATTTAATAAGTCTAGAGCAGGATACTGATATTCATACTTTTATTAATCAGTCTAGGAGACACTGCAGGTATCCCATGGTTCATACTTTAACATAACAATAACAGTAATACTGGTATACACAAGTACGAGTCCTAGGAAGAGAAGCTGACCATGGTTGGAGGAGTTGTCAAAGTACTAGTGAAGTGTACAGGTCAGAAAAAATTTTAAGATTTTATGAACAAGAGTATAATTGGGAGTTTAAGAAAGACACACCGCAAATAAATAATAAATATTTCAGTCAGTAACTGGACCATGTCTCTCAGCCTCGTCCATCAAAGCAAAACTCAGTATTGTCTTTGAACATATTTGAAACACTTTTATTAAACCCTGACTTTCTTCTAAAAATATTCCAGGTGCTGTGATTTAGATTATGCCTCAGGATGATCAGGGTTTATAATTTCTAACACAGGGCAGGCTAATACCCATGACTAGTTTGAATCTTTTCACCGAAATCAATAGTTGATTCTATATTTTAGAAGTTACCCAATACTTGGGGTTTTGCTATCAAACAAACTGACTGGAGTGGTTCCCAGATAGAGGAAATTTATATAGGTACCAACAGGCTTCTATAGATTCAGTCTGAAAAAAACACCTGAGTGTCAGCATATCTACAGGAAGATGAGATTCAGTTAAGTGGGGAGAGGTTAGAATGGGAGGAAACCTAGCAGTGAATTAGTTTTTTGACATGAATAGTCTAAACAAGACAGCTGGAAGATGGAATTTTTAACTTTTCAATCAATGTTCAGAAAAACAAGGTGCTAAATTGGCTGCTTCTCCTCATTACAAACACCAGCAGAAAGTTAGTCACATTTACATAAATGATTTATTCAGCATCCTAGTATGTGTTACTATCAACTAATTTTAGCAGGTTTCATGGCCTCGATGTCAATTATGGGATACACAGTGGATTCTGGGATGTGGTGATGGGTACTGTGTTTGATAAAAATCAGTGTTGATCTCTCTGGAACTTACAGTTATCATTATATTTGAACCTGGGCTTTCCCAGCCAAGGAAGAGAAGACTTGACTTCCTATACTTCTGATGAGCATTGTGCTTATAGACTAAGATTCCTTTGAAATATCTTTGGTAGGACATCTGAGGGGAGCCATGTTTATTTCTTGAGATCCTTACACCTATTGGAGTAGAAAGACTCAGAGTCTCAGATAACTGAATTATTTAATTAAATATTTACTGAACAATTATTAAGATACTGAGCTGTCACATCAAAATAATGCATGAAATGAGACAAGTTTAAGAAAAAAAAAAAATAAGGCTCTTCAGTTCCTTTAAAATCATTAACCAGAGTTGGTGGATGTTCTTAGTCAATATGAGAGAAATATTTAAAACATTGTCACACAGCTGTGCTGTGTTTAGAAAAATAAGAATGTCTCTTCGCAGAGGTGATTCACAATTCATCCCAAAATTATAAGGGATTACAAATACCAAATATTGTTATTACCTATAATTGCAATAATGTTTTAGGTACATATCACGACATGGCTAAATCCAGTCTAAGTTCGTGCTGAAACGCTAGCTAAAAAGGCTGCTGTGAGTCAGGGTCAGAGTCTCTGGGTGGTTTCTGGTGAGCAGAATTGCCTACAAGAAAGAGAAGCATGATAGAATTTTGCAAGGGCCTATACATGAAAATGGGTCAGCTGAAGGAAACCAGAAGAAAAAAAGCTAGAATATGAGAAATGTATATAATTCCATGTGAAGGAATGACTGTCAAATTGAAAAGGGAGGATCAGCAGATAACCTAAACAGATTAAAATCTAGCCAATGTATGTAATATGTCAGGAGAGGAGGGAGAAGCAAATTCTGTCTGGACAGCCACTCTGATTCTAATTTGCTAGGAACTGAAAAGCTACTACTGCGTAGCTAGTGGAGCAAAACTGCTAAAGCCATCAGACCTGTCCACAGCACTAGGTCATGGTTACCCTTCAAAGACACTGTCTTGTTCTTCGCTACTTCAGCTTCTTCAGTAAACAGATACCATCTCATCAAGACAGTCTGTAAGAGGGGGAGGAATAAAAGTAGAGCCTTATGTGTCTGTTCAAGAAGCAAATACTATGACAGAATTAGAAGTGCAAGCCAGTGGGGCAAGGTTAGTGCAAAATTAAGGTGAGAGGGAACAGAGCAGGCAGGGGCTACCTTTAGAGTGGTTCTGGTCTCTGAGTGCTGCAGGAAGCTCCTACCATGTAGGGGGAAAGGAGGGGAGGATAATGCAGTAGGAAGAGCCTGGTGCTGCACTGTAGTTCTGAGAAAGTCTCAGCCAGCTCAAAGGACCCCAGAGAAGCAATTGCCCATTAGCGTACCCTGCCCTGAGCATAAATGGCCAGAGTCTAGTACCCCTGCAGGGTTCAGTCACTGGATAGAGGGATCATGGACTTGGTGTGAACAGGGCGCATATTTCAACAGCAATGTAGCTGGAAGCTATCAGCTCCCACACTCGTCACAGGAACTTCCGTCTTAACATATTGAACAGCAGAACTCCATCGCTGCCATAGTCCTTCCCTCTCTCTGCACAGACCAACTTCACATGTGAAAGGAAACTTAAAATAGAAAGGTTAATAGGATGAACTACATCCTCTGCTGTTGCTGTTGGTCTTGAACTTGCACCTGGTGATTATTTCCCTCCTTTACTATACAGTCTACATTCCCTCACCTTCAGTAATCATCTCTGCAGGTTTGGTAGCTTGCCTGGTGTTACCTAAACCTTTATTCCTAAGGGGTCTAAGTCCCTTCCAATAATCCACATCGACAGCAACACCTGGCCGGACTCCAGAGACATGGTTGTAGACTCACAAAGGGGTAAATTCTCTGTGAGGCAACAGTTTCCTCTGAGGCCCCAACTTCTAGAGATATCTTAAAGTTTGCCCCCACGCTGCCCACATTCACTCAGACCTGACCACTCGCACCGGTGCATCAGGTAGACTGGTCAGTAGCTATTGCTCTGACCCTCCGACTTGCCTTTTTCAGACCACCACTCCCCTACCTCCCCCTCCATTTGTCTAAAATCTAATTTCTATGATAAACTCTCAGTTTCCATAAAACTTACAGTGGCTCTGTTTGCTGACCGACAGATACATGCCATGCTACAGAGCCCTGGGCAGATTTGATACCTAGATATATTAATAGCTAAATATGTAAAAAAGAATTTAAAACTTTTAGGAACTTATTTTTTTCTTTTGATATATGGGTTTTGTTATTGATAACACATTGTAGCCAAAGTAAGTATCTAATGCCTTTGAGTGCTCTGGAACACTTAGAGATTCTTAAATAACAAAGGACCTTGAAAACTACTTCCTCTATGTCCTGATGAGGTAGATGAGAAAACTATTGTCAGGGATGTCAAGTATTTGCCTATAGCCCCTCAGAGTCAGTGACTTCCATTCTGATAAAAGCATATTTCTAAGTCGGTTTCCCTAACTGACCATACAAAACGCAAACCATCTTACTCAGTGGATCCATCGGATTCAGAATGTCTGTGTCTATGCTTGAACAGCTTCCTTTTCCTATCTGTGGTCCTCTTCCTCATTCTGCTCCACTTTCTTTTTGACCCCAAACCACTGGGGTCTGTGCCATGCAACGTGAATTGCATTGCCCTTGTTTTATCTACATATACCCTAAGAAATGTCTCCCTTCCTCATTTTAGCCTTAAATAATAAAGTACACAATCTCCCAGTCATATCAGACATTCAGTGCATTTCTTATAACATGCTCTATTAGTAATATCCATTCTGTGTTATCTTTGTTTACAGGTTATTTCAACGATAATGAAATGGAGGAGAGTTGTTGAATATTGGATTTTTCCTGGAAAAAAAAACCTATCAAATAAATGGAGTACTGAAATCTATTCAGGCAGAGGAAATACGCTCCATTATAACAAGATGACAGTGCACATTGATGAGTACCCATCAGAATGTAATTGTTAGAGATGAAAGTTTCAGAGGCCCAAAATACCTGCAGCTACCTTTTCTTAGGTCAGCATTGGAAAGTTTAAGAAATAAGGTATTGCTCCCTCTAAATTCATTGCTAATACAAGTGGTCTTCTCCAAAATTAAACCTAGTTTAGCCTTAGAAAGAAGATACATTTCTTAAAACATTTCATCTGTCTTCCATTTTTTCCTTTGCCCAGAATATTCTGATGCTAGTTTCTTTCCATTAAAACTAGATATCAGTAAATTCTATCATTTATTTAACAGATGTGTTGACTATAAATTTAGTTTTTCATCATTGATTTTGTCCACATGTTCTGACTACCTCCTGTATGTCAGTCTTCGTGGAAAATGTTGGGGGTATGGAATGAAAGATAGTTCATTAGATTCTAAATTTTGTGAGAACAGGACCTGGTATCACCAATAACATACTCTTCTGCCTTTAATTTACTGGATACAAGCAAGTGCTCAATAAATAAATGACTTTTAAAAAATTGATTGATGGACTGAAAAGACTCTGGTTGTAAGGACTTCAGAGTTTGGTGGAGATAATTATATTATCTGTAATCATCACTATTTTTGATAATGGTGATACCAAGGCAGAGCTGAGGAGCTGACAGGAAGAAAAGCCTAATTAATATTCTGATTTAGGAGTCCCAGGACAGAAAGTGAGCTGGGTGCTGTTTTTAGACAGCTGAAGAAAGAAACCCCTTCTACACTGAAACAGTGAAGGAGGAGGTCATACCTGACCTCAGGCTAGAAGGGCAGTAAGAAGAACAAACATTCAAATGTAAAAGAACCCCAGAAGCACTGTACAAAATGCTACTTTCAGTATTTGCCATTATTCATCAAGACTTCAAAAAGCAGGAAAAATAAGCTGAAATCCCTGAGAAGTCATTGGCTTTGCTAAAAACTTGGAAGGAGTTTACAGAATAACAAGGAGGCCTTTCAGTCTGACCACCCAGCCTTGCTGCAATATATTTAAGCGTCTTTGCAAATAGACAGAATAAAAACAAAAACTGCCCAAAAGCCAGTTCCTCAAACAAACAAAATAAACACAACTTCATTTCATTCCCTATATCCCTCTTCATTTTGTCAGTGAATCAGGGGCTGAATATAAAAGGAACTGGTAAAGCATCTAAAGATTTGTGTCCTGGCAAAAGAGACAGAGAGCAAATCAGTAAGTCCATACTAATGGGCTGCTGTAGCATTTTGCATATTTACAATAAGGTCTAAAACTACTGCTGGTAAATCATAAACATTTTAAATTCAGTTAGAAAATCAAGAATATCTAGAGTAGTAGGAAAAATATGAAACTTAAATCTAAAATTAAACCCATGAGTATAAACAATTCAACCAAGAGCCAGGTGTTGGATGCAAAACCAACTAAATTTTAGCGACTTGAGTGTTATTTTAGCTAGCAGAAATCGTTTCAGGAGTCTGGAAAGCACAGCTTGCCATACCCAAGAGATAGAGCTTACATCCCAAACTTAAAATAGAGCCTTTCCTGGTTATGCTGTTGGTATTTTAAGAAATATGACAGCCCCATCTGCCATCCATATGAGAAGTCACTCTTTCCACGATGTCACTGAATTTATCCCTGTAACTCTGAACTAACAGGAAAAGGAAATATCATTCTCCTCCATCTCCTTCCAAGAAAGGTTTAATGTGCAAGAGTCTAGCACTCTTTCCAAGAAGATAACCAAAGATTTTTTCTACAAATATATATAAAAACATGTCAATATCCAAGAATATAACAGGTAAAAAAGAGTAGCAATACCCACAATGATTATTTTTACCCTCAAATTTTCCTGCCAAACCTTCACAGACATTATCTCACTTAAATCTAACCCTTACACTACCTGGGAGATCAGTTACGGCTGTAATTATTTAGTAGATTTAAAAAAAATCCTTGAGCAATTGAGATACCAGTTCAATCAATCCACAGAAATGGCAAAGTTATGGGACTAGGATAAAATCTACACTTTTCTGATGCCAAACTTTGTGCTCTTAACCATTCTGATGTAGAGTTGCTCTAATGGCATTGCTCCCTTGATTATGGTCTTTTGACAGTAGCAAAGTTCTTCATTCTGCTGTAAGCTGGCTGTGGATAGAATTCTGGGTGCCTTTAAGCATGGATGAGAAAAAAATTACATCTTTATTTTCACTAACCTCTACTGCACTTTAGCAGATCAGATCCTCCATTTATGAAGGTAGGCAAAACTCGAGAGAGGTATTGGTAGCACCTCTAACTTTGTCGCTAATAGAAAGCACAGCTATTTTCCCACCACTTTACAGTTACAAAATATGTCAAAATAGTATTTATTGCCATCGCCATTTTGGTGATTGTGTCAGTTGTTAGGCCTGCCACTAAATCTTGTCATTTAATGAACTAAGGGAGCAATACGTATTATATGACAATTTAAAAAATAATTTGGTTCAATCTAAATGCCTTCTTTGAAATTCTAATAGTCTTGTTTTATAGCATTGAAAAATATTACTCTGAGAAGAAGTCCACAGGCATCAATAGGTGGATAGAAAAGTACATGGCATACAACAATTTAAGAAACCCTGTTCCATAAAACATAATCCCAACTCTCCTGTACGGCATTTGGAACTTTTCAGAGTAGATTACACAAAGAGCCTTTCCCAGTCCTAGTTGAGCCCATAAGACTTTTTCTTAATAAATTTGGATCTGGAATTCAGGATTGAGTCAACTTCTCTCTGAGAACATAATTTTGAAGTTGCTGAGCTGTGGACTCTGGTGGTTTGTGTTTCCCTTCTTGTGACCAAACTAGTCTATATGCATTAGGGAGAATAAAGCTAACTAAATACATCCAGAACTTAAAAAAATCAGTGGGATTTAGTCATCTCTATTGGACTTGCTGTCTCTCTCCAGGCTCAATTTAAATTTCTTCTAATTGATTATCTTCCAGCTTTCTGTTCTCTTCCAAGTCCATCCTGTTTATCCTTAAACACACTAGGTTAATCTTCCTAAACAATTACTATATTCACATCCCATCACTCCTCAAAATACTTCCATGAGTCCCCATTGTCTGCAAACTAAAGCTCAGATTCCTTCAATAAATTCACAGTCAAGAATTTCCATGCAATGGACCCACCTTACCTTTCCAACTAGTATCTCAACCTCTTTTTCTCTGTTACCCTCTATTATAGCCAAATTGGACCAATCACTGTTTTCTCTTAATGGCCCTATCCTCTCCTTCTCTGTGCTTTTAATTACACTCTTCCCTGTACCTGGGATATCTCTTCAATCCTCACACATCTAAATCATATATACTTGGCACGAAGTAAATGCAACCACACTCATCCAGTCCTAATTCCTGATTCCTCCTAGTAGCAATAAAATGTATTTTCTGAAATTGATTTATAATCCACCTATACTTTCCACTGGCCACTTACCCTATTTTGTATAATTAATTACCCTATTCTAGAATTAAATACTTATAATTATATAATTATTTCACATAAAAATTTTCTCCCATAATAGTAAAAGAGTGATAACAATTCAGCATTTATCCTATGTCAAGCACTGCTAACACTTTAACTGAATTGTCTTATTTAACTCTCAAAACACTGTGAGTTAAAAACTTAATTACCACTTTACAGATGAAGAAACTGAGGCACTAACAATTAGGTATTTTCCAAAAGGGTGGAAAGACTAGCCTTCAAACTAGGCAGTTTGACTTTAGAAACCCTCAGCCATGCTCCACCCCCCTGCCATCTCAAACCGACTGCCAGCTCGCTGAAAAGAGTTCTGAGTTGGGTCCAACTCTATAGCCTATGCAATGCCCACCAGCGCTCCGGGCACATAATCTCTGCTCCATAAAGATGGGGGTACATCATTTTTAGATATTTGCTTGGGGATCATAGTGTTTGAGACAAAATAAAACTTAGAAAAAATAATTTCTTCAAAAAAGATTCCTTTTTAGTCACATTATCTATCTTCTGTGATCTTCACTTTTTAAAATATATTTACTAAGCTAAGTAAAGTATGTAACATGGTGGCTGGACCCATAACTGCTCAGTAAATGTTAGTGATATATGTATTTTTGCTGTTATTATTGCTCTTATGACCACAGTGACAGGGGAGAAAGGTTTAGGACTCCCACTGCACATCAGAGAATACTGAGTCTTCAGCAGGTTGAACAAGATGGTGAAGATTATGGCCCAGTTGGTCTCAAAGCCAGGGCTGAGAGCAGCGGCTTTTCATTTTCAGCCCGAGGCCCAAACCCACTGAGCCCACGGCTGCCACCTAATCTCAGGAATCGCATCTGCTTCTTTAACAAAGAGTAGAAATGAAACCCATTCATTACTGGCCTGTGACAGTAGCATTCAGAAATTCAATTTCTATGATCATCTTTATTCATTTATTTAAAACAGAAGTTGTAATGGAAAAAAATTGAAGACAATTTCTGTGCTTAACTAGCACCAGAAAATTCAAGATGTTATGCAACTTCAATTTTTAAATAGCATTTTCTTCCACCTCAGAATCACAAGCTTAGGAAAAATAACTAGTTTTTGTTTTGAAGTCCTAGGCTTTTGTCATTTCACGGCAAATTGTGGAATGCTTGAAGATAACATACTTGATTCATTCTGGCTGGAAAATGAAGCCAGTCTAATAACAAATGCTGATATTTCAACCTCAAAAGATATACACTGCTAAGACATTTCCTATTTATGGTCTACCATTTTTCCTGAGAAATAAAATAGTCTGCATAAACTAAGTGGACAGAGGGGGAAAAATTAAATTTAACAGCTTTCTGCAATAGATATGCCTTTCTCTAGAGACAAGTCCAATTATCTTGACCACAGTAAGAAGTTAATTGTTAGTAGCCTTCCCTCTGCCAGCTTTCTTCAAGTTCAGTCCCCAAACAAGCCAACTGCCTTTGGAGTAAATAGACAGTCCGTGCAAGAATGGAGAAATGGAATATGAAGCAATGACCCAAGTGCTTCATGCCCCATTCGGTCTCTGGCTTTCACTGTGACTGAAAACAGATGACAGATTACCCTGGATTTGAACTCAAGAGCTGTCTGCTCTCCCACCTCATTCCCACTCCTATGCCCCTCCCCTTCCCTAATCTGATCCTCTTCCAGTACACCCCCATCTGTTAAAAGACCATGATCTACCCAATCACTGTGTCCCCTCATCATCCCTACAAAGACCTCTATTCAACTGTGCTGGCCCCTCTCCTAACACCTGCCCAGAAGATAAGGAATTCAGGTCCTTTTCATGCCACTTGTTCTGCTACTTCCCCACCAGATGCTGTGAGTTCACCTTACCACTTCAATGTTTTGTCAAAAGCAAAAATAATCCCCATCACTGTGCCATGTAAACTGGAGGGGATCAATTCCTTTAAACTAGAAGGAAACACATTGCAACCAGGAATATCACACTCATCAGCAACAATATGGCTTCAGCTTGCGAAGGGCTTGGCCAGCTGTCAGACCTCCACTAGCAACCCCTCTCTGAGACTGCTGAACCTGCAGTTCAGACCACCACCTTCCTAGTCTCTCAGGCAGAGCTGAGAAAGGGAACTGAGAACTGGAGTTCTGAGAGCACCATGTCATAGAGTCTTGTTGTTCGCATCAAAAACAACTGCCACCACGTGTGTTATCCTGGTCAGTTTTATAGTTTGTTACTTTAGTGAAGAATGTTGCTTCATATGACCCCAGCCATTTTTTACGATTATCTTGGACTGTACCGTACAAGTATTCTTCTAATCGAGAGAAAGGCAGAAAGAGAGAAGGTCACATAAACTTAGCTTTTGGCTGGACTTTGGGTTCAAAAGAAATTCTGGAATGAATATAGATGATGTCACATCGACTGGAGCAGGCTTTTTAGATTAAAATGGCTCTCCAAAGAGAAGACAAAATCATCCATTAAAGTATGAATTATTAGAACTTTTTTCCTACTTTTATCTCATTGTATCAAAATTTTATCTTATATATGTTTTATCTTTATATAGACTACTGATAAAGTGATAAATCTGCACAATTTGTTTTAAAAATCTATGTGCAAATATTGATGTAAGCACAAAAATGTTTTAACTATATTGGTGTATCAAAAATAGTTAGAAAGTACTGGATTACTTCATTATTCAAATAACAGAAAGGTCCTTAGAAGTACAATAACATCCCAGTTACTCACCGTTGCTGAGCCATTTACTCTTATCCCATAGATTCAAAGTCAAAGGCATTTTTCTGTTTTTATATGTAGTCCAGTTTAAAAGAGTAAAAGCAGGGTGATTGGAATTTCTGTCTATAACAATACTGTTGAAACATAATCTTCAGAGTTTCACATTCCTTTCATAGTCTCCCCAGAATTGTCCCTCTTCACCCATACACTAACCCCTCCCAAGGACCACTGAATTTCACCCCTGAACACTGTCTGTCCCTCCCCTCCACTTGCCCTGCAGCTGGGCCACACTGCACACTGTAAATGGTGTATCTTCTGAGGTTCACAGAACACAATCTGTCTGGACTTGCATTCAGCGACTGTGCCTATGTTTACTTCCCTAATTTACCACTTGCTACTTCTCATCTCAGCGACTGCCATAGCCCCTCCTTGTATTGCCCCCTTCCAGACTTTCTCAGAGTTATACATCTAAAAGGCATCTTTGATCATGACCCACACACATATTCCTGAAAGTCTTCTCTAGCTTATCGTTGCTTTAAGATAAAGTTTGAGCTCTGGTGCATAGAATAGCATACATATTTTATTATTTAAGTCCAGGTTCATCTCCCAGCATTCCCTTAACCTGATACTCCTGAAATACTAACTTTGTTGCAGTGTTCCACACATACCTAACGTTTCCTTGGATCTCCATGTTTTTGTGAATTGACTTCCAATTGCCTAGAATGCCCTTTATTCCTTGCTCTCAACCTTCATTTGCTTAGTTAACTGCTTTCCTTTCTTCAAAACTCAGCTCTGTTTTATTCTCATAGAAGAAAACTAACCTTCACATTTGAATCAGTCCCTTGTTAGAACTTTATCATTTCATCTAATTTATTAAATTTATTTTCACCATACTATATTCATAGGATATGTTAATGTGTCAGCCTTTTCCCCTAGACTGGGAAATCTTTAAAGTCAAGGGCTTCTTCTTATTATTTTTGCATGCCCAGTGCCTAATAAATAACATGGCCCTGAGAATATTTACTAAACTGAACCAAACTGAATGTGTACTTTTATTTTTCCAGAATGCCAAATGCAGTAGGTGATTCAGGTGTTTGCCTGGAGCATCCCTAAGCATAGCCTGAGATGGTACATCTCTTGGTACTGAGCTAGTACACAGCTTACACAATTGGGCAAACCTACAAGGGAAAAAAACAGCTGTTTTATCATTCAAGGACTTCCTAAAGAACATGGATTCTGGTAATTTGAAGTTTCTTATTCTGCTGCACTTTGATGGATTTGGGTTTTCAAGTTTTTCTCAGGAGCTAAAAAAGAACTAAAATTCTGTTCAAAATAGAGAAATTAGAGCTGGGGGTGCTAATCGGGATGGAAGTGGGGAGAAGAAGCGAGAGATGTGAGCATGCTGGCAGGATGGTGGGTAATTGAGTGATGCACAGGGACCCTGCTCCTGCATCTTCAGTTCACATCACTAATTCACAAAATCTGTGGCATAAATAATATTTTTTATCAAAACTGAAGAAAACAATAAAGGATCAGCACATGTATTTGTCAAAGGGAGAAGAACATGAGAGCAAAACTCCATGGAAAGAAGCAGCAATCCTGAGATATCTGAGTTTCTCAAGCATGGAATCAGCTGGATTTAAACTGATCATATCCAGAAGCAAAAAATACCTGGATAACATATGAAGGCATATAAAAAAGAAGGAGGATGAGGAGGAAGAGGAGAAGGAGAAAAAGAGGAAGAAGGTGTAATGCACAGCCCTAGCAGTCTAGGCATTTGAAGACATGCTAGGAGTCCATTGAAGGATGTTGCTAATTAAGCAATACAATGCATGAAAACAGTGAAACTAATAGAGCATCATCTGATTCCAGAGAGGGCAGAGAAAATGCTGGGTCAGGTTATTCGGGAAAAACCTTTTTGGAAAAAGCAGGATTGAAACTGGGCTCTGAGCGATCTGGAGAAATGAGTTAGTTGGACATAATTTAGTAAGGGATTAACCTCAAGTATAAAAGCAGCCTTTAAAAAAAAAGTAATCAATCTGACTAGGGCAGAGGGTGCGTTTGAGACAAATAATATATTTTTCATCCAGGAATGTAATGTCTCACCTTTTTGAACTGATATCGAATAGCTTAGCATTTTGACCAAATGTTTTCATTTAGATATCAATCATCTCATTACCAATTTTTATGCTCTAAAAACCAAGCCATCTTATTAAGAACTTTCAGAAATGAGAATACCCTGAGCATCCAGGACTAAGAGTTTTGAATTTCCTCTATGACCCCTTGCTAAACACAGTATTTGAATCACTTTGATGACAACAATTCTTTCTTGTATATTTTAAAGACTGACCCTAGCACTTTGCACAACATTGAAGTCTTTCTAAATCCTTGGTATCATCCAGGCTCAATTTCTCACATTGGTATCGAAGGTAACTAGGTGATATTTTGTAAAGTTCCATTAAAATTATGAGGAATTGTATCTGTCACTTTCTTAGTACCATAGAGGCTCACTGCTCTTATCAGATATTCTGAATTGGATTTTCTTACTTGTTTCTCATATGGAACAACAATTAAGAGGCCCTAGAAAAAGAATGCCTGGGTTCAAATCCTTGTTCAACTCATACTGAGTGAGATATCTAAGCTTAGGCAAGTTTACTTCATTTGTCTCTGCAACTCTTTCTCATCTGTAAATCGTTGATGCTAATATTGTAATAGTACCTACCTTGTTTGTATGGATGAAATGAACTAATGCTAATGTATTTGTCTTATTTACAATTATGTTCAATTACGAGAGGAAAAGAGCCAGAGAAAGAAGCCCACAGAAGAGCGACCTGGTATGGCGGCTCCATTGCATCAGCGAGCCGGGCTCTCTCCTGTTACTCCACAGCACTCCGTTTCTGTTCTCGTGGGCATTTGTCATCACATCAGCCTAGGCAGAGGGCAAGCCTGGAGACATCATGTATTGGGCAGCAGAAAGAAGGAGCAAAGGAGAGAGTACTACTTATCTATAAAGGACATTTCTAAGATAGCCTGTATACAACAGCCTCACCATCATTTCACCACACGAAAGTTATCACATGATCTACACAGGAAGAAGATTAAGGAAGGGGTAGAGGATAGCTATTGTAACCCTTTTAGTTTTTTGTTAGTGTATTTTTAAAAATCCTAGAGTTAACAGAATTTTCTCATCTACAATCTCATTGCCATCAAAGTTACTACAAACTCTACTTAGAATCCCAATTAGTTACATAATAATCAAATTAAAATTCCATATGCCACTGGAATCATTGAAATTATAAATCCATTTTCTGGGTCTGACAAATGCCTGTCTCATTTTCATTAAGTAGAATGTTAAAACAATTTAATATAAGCCTAAAAATATATTTTGCCTCAGAGTGTCCCACTGCAAGCATCACTTGGAAAAAATATGAAGAACAGTTATTTGGAAAAAACAGATTTATTTGTTGTCCTAAACTAAGAACTTTCAGTTTGTCAGATTTCCATATATCATGTGTATTCATAAGTTTAAACTAGAATGTCATAAATTCTTAGCATGGTAAATAGCAAAAAAGAGAGAGAGAGAAAGTGTGCTTATACCTGATTAGCTTGCAGTGTATTGTCTGTTAACATTCTGAACAAGCATAAAACTCTATGCTTCCAATTTATTTTTCTGCCCAATAAATTCATTACTTGAGATATAATTAATGTACCACTACTTCAATATCAATGACTCACATACTTAGTCACATAGCTCACATGATTAGAATAAAAATTTTCCAGAAGTACCTGGCTGGTGTGGTTCAGTGGACTGAGCACTGGCCTGCAAATTAAAGGCTTACTGGTTTGATTCCCAGTCAGGGCACATGCCTGGGCTGCAGGCTAGATCTCCAGTTGAGGGGGTGCAAGAGGCAACCATACATTGATGTCTCTCTCCCTCCTTCCCTTCCTCTCTCTCTAAAAATAAATAAATAAAATCTTTAAAGAAAAATAAACTTTCCAGAAGTAAATTGTTGGAAAAGTTGAGGTCTTAAAGCAGCAAAATCACTTGTCATTCAATAAATAATATCTTCAGGAATAAGGCACCTGTTTCAGTTGAGAATAGAGCTGCTCTGAAAAATATCTGGTTAATTTGCTATTTCCTTTCCTAGGAATAAAATGATTCTGCAGTACTGTCTTGGACAAAAATTTGGGTTCATGTCCAAAATGGTTAGAATCAACCAAAAATAGGCTTTTATATGCTCCTAAAAATAGTTATCAGAAAACTAACGACAGTAAGGATTGCTGATGGTTCAAGGATTTACTATGGCTATATTAGTGTCTGATTGAAATAATTTTTAAATATTAGGAGTAAGTCGGATATTCAGAACTATAAATAGAACTAAAATGGGTGATAGACTATGAATATTTTTTGCAAGGTAACTTTAGGAAATCTAAAGAAAGGCAAAGAAAACTGTATGCAAGCCAGGACTTATAATCCTGAGTTGGTTACTGAGAGAAAAATGCTATGCATGTAAAAGGACAGCAAAGAGGATTGGTAAAACCAGCTTTTATGATATTTTCTGTTGTGCTTTTATGTACTCTGTCATGGAGTACCTAACCCTGCAAATTGGAAAATGATTTTTGGGAAAAAATAGATATCTATGTATACTTTGGTGTACATGGTTATTTCTCCATAGCTACTGTGGCTGAAGAAATGAAACCAAACAAACAAATAATGAATTGCTTAATTTTTTTTCATTTAAAGAAAATAATCTAAAAGTATAGTAAAATTTAGGAAACAGGAGTCAGTTTACTCCTCTATGTAACAATATAAGTCATGGCACACTGGATAAAATGTTTCTTCCAATGAGTGCAGGTTCTGTGTTTAAGATATCATCAAAAGACATGTGGGAAGGAGGAGTTCCCCTATTTGAGGCCACATCCAGTGGTTACTGGAGCTTCTAGTGCTGCTTAGCAAGAGCAAAGTGTTAAATTGTCAGGAACTTTGCCAAATAGTTTTTGAACACAGCCACTATTAAAAAATTACATCATATAAGCTTACAATTGAAAAACATATTAAAAACAAAAGTAAGAACTTACTTAAATCTTATTACTTCCAATTATTTCTTTTTACCATATTTTACTATTAACTAAGCTCTTGAGGCTATTATATCTATTTTATCTGTATAACAGAAGTGTCATATAATGGTAGATTCTGTGCATCTTTTTTCATTTCCATGTTCAGTGACATAACATTGATAACTTGAAATTGGCCGTGCTGTGCATATTTATACCATGGAAACCATCAAAACAAGGGTTGACTTATTGTTTCATTGATTGTCTAGATTTAAAGTGATGAAAAATGTTAATAATTAAGATCACATTTAAAGAGGATGATGTTATAGCTGTTATATTATGAATTTACCTCCAAAATGAGAAAATATTCTTCCAGTATTCAAAAATTATTATTCAATCCAGAAAAAAAATCACTAGCATGATTGAAGAATGAATAAAGTTGCAACCAAAGTCTTCATTGTTTCACTTTTATCTCACTCATTAATGTAAATGAAAATATCAATCTACATTTGTGTTGAGTCTACACTCATTTGTCCATGTCATGAGTGACTCCTTTGTCAAATCTGAGAATAATCAAACATTTACTTGTAGTCTGATTTTTTCAGATGACTGTTGAATTGCAATCATAGGTAGACTGCAGATAGAAGAGTTTAACAAAATCAACCAAATATTAGTTGAGAATTTTCCCCTATAGAATCTTTCACATTAAAACATCACCAGAGGGGAGTCACCAGAGGGGAGAGGGGAGGGAATTTCAGGGGGAAAGGACAAGGGTTTGGAGCAACAAATATAAAGAACACATGGACAAAAGCTAGGGGGGTTGGAAATGGGAGGGAGCTGGGGAGGACTGGGGCAGTGGGCTGGGATGGGAGTAGAAGACAGAAAACTGTACAAGAACAACAATTAAAATTTAAAAAAAATAAAAATAAAAAAAGCCCATACACTTCAACTTACTTCTTTGTTTTCAGTTTATGATTTATTGACTATCTCCTACTAGAAAGAAATTTCATAAAAGCAAATAATTATGTGAATTTTCTTCACTGATCTATCCCAGTGAATAACACCAACCAAACAATGCCTGCCACGGGTGGGTTCTGAATAAATATTTGTTGAGTATATTAATGTACTATACCCTCCAAATATAATGTACAAGGCAAAAATTATGATAATTACATATATGATGTAAAACCAACCTTACCACAATTATCTGAATCCTTAACAATATTAATTTTAACAATTCCTATGATTTATGAAATTCACTATAAAAATACACCACAATCTATCTCATTTTAAAATCACAAGAACCCTATGAAGTAGATGCTATGATTATTTTTTATTTCCCAGTGAAGATATTTATTTACAGGGATTAGATGATGTGCCCAAGGTCACAAAATTCACCAGTGGCAGAATTTAGGAAGTGGACTACACCCCATGCAGCTCTTCCTATGGAGCCTATGCTCTTAATTACTCCAATACTGGAAACAATTTGAGGTATTAAATCTTCACCTCAATTCTCCAACTTATTCCAAGTGACTGGAAAGACCAAAAACACGAAACTTGGCTAGGTTATTTTGTAAAGAGAGCAGGGCTTTGCCTTAACGACACCCATCTCCAATATATACTCATCTAGTCATTTGTCTTGCTTTTATTCCAATCTAAAGAAAGACTAGGGTTTTATTGTAGCAAGACTTTTATCTTTCCGCTCATATTTTTCACTGTTATGAACAGTTCATCTGTAATTTAAAACTATGGGCTATAAATCTTCCTAATAGCCATGCATATCTCCTCAGGAGACCCTTCATACTGCCCGAGTTTTATTATTACAGTTTGTCAGACTGGTTGGCAATTGAAAGACTGGCTCTTATCTATCAGCTCTGATAGGTAGTGAATAATAACCATTTAAGCAGGTATCCATTGATCATCTTTCCCCAGGTCTTTTCTGAAGTAAAACTAATGTGACTTGGAAATCATGTAGCTTTACATTCTCTCAAAAAATAATCAGAGAATGGGTGGGAAAAGAAGAGGCTTCTACCAAAGCTCTAATTCCAGAATGTGGCCGTTATAAGGAGGCTCCAAGAAATGTTTGTGTCTGAGATAAAGTAATCAACATGCTTGATCATGGAGAGTTCCTGGTGGCTGCCAGCTGGTCTGCTTGAGCACATTTACAAGTTGTGAATGTCATTGAATTTTTTCTCCAGGGTATGTGTAACTCAAAGAATATTCAAGTTACATCCCAGACAATGGCATTTTATTCTACTTTTATTATACTAAGATCAGATGTTTTTCTAATGAGAGTCTAATTTTTCATTCCCTCATATAGGAAAAGAATCGTAAGGAAGGGATGAGCTTTCAATCATACCCTATAAATATATGCTGGCTTTACATCACAGTAAACCACTGTATCCTTTTGCCTGCAAATGAAAAGAGTAAAACAATTTGGGCAACAAATTATTGTCTCACATAACTAAACGTTAACCTCAGCAACGCATGGATCCAGGTGCTCTCCATTTCTCAACATGGCTTTCTTTCCTGTCGGCTTTATTCCCAGAAAATTTCCCACAGCGTAGTAGGAAGCTGGCCACTGCTGGCTCCAGGTTTGCCTCTTCACAGTTGAGCAACTCCACCTGGGAGGGGAGATGAGAAATGCTTTAATGAATGCTTTCTTCTGAAAATTTTTAGATTATAAATTTTGGACTTGAGTCCCATTGACCATGCTGGTTTTGTTTGTCCATACTTCAACCTCACAGCAAAACCAGGGAGCTCAAATATTCGTAGTGATCAAGCCTATGTCCTATGCCCACCTTCAAAACAGCACTGGGGATAGACCAGCACCACCTAAAAATGGGCTGAGAGTTGAGGAACGATAGATGTTTCCTCACCAGTCACTAAAATAGCCCACTATTCACTGCACCTTCTTAAAGATCTCAAAACATAACAGAAAACCACTATCTGATACAATAGAGAGAAACATCTGCCACTTTCCAGGGTTTGTTTGTTTGTTTGTTTGTTTTGTTTTGTTTTCTGAGAGGCAGCCTTATACGAAATCAAAGTCAGGGAATTACGGAAATTGTGAAGCTCAGGTACTAGTTCTGGCTCAGCTACCACCTAAATAAATGGGTATCTACAAGTCTTGCTGTTTAAGAACTCAAGCTCTAGAAACAGTACACCTGAGATCAGAGTCACAACACTTGTTAGGTAACTGGCCTTACATAAGGCTACGAGCTGAACTGCATTCCCAAAAACGATTATGTTGACCTACTAACCCCTGGTACCTGTGAATGCGACCCTATTTAGAAATAAAGTCTTTTCAGATGTAAACAACTCAGATGAGGTCATTAGAATGAATCTTAATCTAACATGACTAGTGTCCTTATGAGAAAAGAAAACCGAGACACAGAAACACACGGAGAGAACTCCCTGTGACAACGGAGACAGAAATTAGAGGGACACATCTATCAGCCAAGTTATGTCGAAGATTGACTGCCACCAACAGAAACTAGGGACAGGCCAGGAGGTTTCCACAGGGAGGGTGACCTCACCAATACCTTGATTTGGACTTCTAGCTTCAGTAACTGTGAGAGAGCAATTTTCTTTTTCAAACCATTTTGTCAAACCAGTTTTCAAACCATTTCAAAACCCAGTTAATGGTACTTTGTTACAAAAGCCCTAGGACCTTAATACAGGGAAGATTCCTATGTGATTTAAGCTCTGGTTTCCTTAAATGCAAAATGGGGGAATATGATTACCAGCCTCATTTGATTACTGGGACAATGGATATTATAGGTTTAACACTGAGTTTAGAAGAAAACAGTTGCAAAATATAAGAAAGATGTTCTAACTCAATGCTGTTAACTTTAATAAGAACTCACCATTTAATACTCCTCATATTTTAGGAGGCCCTCAAAAACACTGCTTGCTAGTCAGAATGGGGAAATTTATTTCTAGTTTACATGTGAGTTATCTGAGGCTAAAAGAATATCAAACAACTTATCCGAGTTCAGACACTGACTTTGTGATAAAGATAGGGTTCAGTCTTAAGCTTTCTGAATATTAGTAAGAATTTCTTCACCTATAGAAAAAATCTCTTAGACTGACAGGAGTCTCTATCCTGTAGGGTCGTGAGTCTAATATCACTTAATACCATCCATGTGTGTCACTTTTCTAGGTGAATTATAACTGTTAATGCATGGAGCGTGATAGCACCCACCCAGGCAGTCATACGCCCATTTCTCAGGAGAGGAAACTGAGGCTCAGAGTAAAGAACTGTTTACTCAAAGTCATACAACTTGAAACAGGAAGCAAGAGGTAGAAGCAAGACTCAAAAATCAAATTCCTTCTATGTTTTATTTTGTTTCTTCCCAGCAGCCCTCAATATACAAAGTGTCCACTAAGACTGCATGTATGCTTTTGGCTGTTCAGAAGTTAGCATCACGTATCACAAGTAGTTTGGATAATACAATTTGGAACATTCTTCCAATACCAATTTAGATGTGTCAAGGTAAACTTTAGTTCTTCTTAAAGTCCTGCTTCTTACCTGCCCAGCACCGTGAAGAGGCAGAAAACTTGTCACAATGTTTAGCAGCACAAAATAACATCAGCGTAAATGGTGCTGTCTTCTTTAAGAGACAACTTCTAGATGCTCTCCTTTATTTGGCCCAAGTCTCCAAGGCTGGATCCTGGTGTGACCTCACAGCGGCTTTCCAGTTACACCCAGCAGCTTTGATCAGGAAAATAAATAACTCATGATCATGGAGTCTTGTGAAATATCCAGAGAAAAACGTGGTTTAACATCAGGGGAAAGGTGAGAGAAGACAGAGCAAAACCATTCTGACTCTCAAAACCAGACGTTCGGGTTGAAAAATGGGTGTGATTTCCTTCCCGAAAATGCTGGGGGAATCGCCACCGCCTGCTAATGTCCTGGTGACAGTTTCCTCGGTGGACAACTGAAAATCCAACAGTCACGTGAAGACGGGGTAGTGCAAGTAGCATATGCTATTAAGTGCCATTTTTTAGAAGATACCTTGTCAGAAACTGATACCTCTCATCAAATTTCACCAGAAAAGGAGATTAGGATAGCAGAAATAAGTAAGAAAAGCAATTTACACCAGGGACCCACATCCAGCAGCTATTAATTCAGCACCTACATTTGCAAGTTAGTACACTAGACACTTCAGATGTGACACTGGATTAAGCAAAGTGTCTTCCTTCATGGAACTTTCATGCTAGGACCATCTATTATGTGTCAAGGGTGTTCTGAGTGTTACATCGCTTATCTGCCCCCGACTCCATGGTGGTAGATAATAGCAGAGACACTCCTTTTGTCCATTTTTTTTAATGATTGGCACTTATTTCCCCTTCCTGCAACAAACATCCTTTGAGGAAGTTACTTCTATTGTGTGTACTCTTTTTAAGTCTATAAATCAAAGTGTCGGGTTGGGCCAAACGGATTCCCTTTCCAGGAACCTGAAACCTGATGAGAGTAATTCAAAGGTGGAAGGAAAAATAGTGAGCAGCATCCACAACAGGCACAGAGTCTGAGAAGATTACAAAGCATCCCTGACTCTTGAACCACCTCCATCCCATTCCCAATGTAGCCATGTTTCTGGCCCATCAATAATCCTGGTTTTACTGCCTTTCCATATGAGTATTCTGTGAATTTCCTCAATATTCTCCTAATAAATTCCCTTTTTGTTAAGTCTACTAATCACTGTCATTTGCTAGCAATTAATGTACCCTATCACAATAGGTATCATTAGCTTAATGTTGTAGAGGAGGAAATTAAGGCTCAGAAAGGTGAAAAACTTGTTCAAGTTCACATAACTACTATGCAATGGTGATAAGCATGTCTGATCCCAAGGTCAAGCTCTTCCACCATATTGTGTGTGTCTTGATGAGGGCAATTTAATGAAGAGCATCCTTTCCATAGCTGGTGACCAAGAAAATTAGTTAAATGATAGAAATGTATCAAAATCTACCAGAGAGACCTTATCTCCTCTTCACAGAAAAATACCAAGACCAACTGTCCAATTGCAAAGGCCAGCTGTCTGGGGGCCCCAAGTTTTACCTATTATCTGAAATAAACAACAGAAAGAAATGTGACAGAGGCTCTTCAAACTGATTTATTAACATGCTTTCCTCTAATCCTTTGTTTGCAATTCCTTTAATGCCTAATGTAACTATGTCCCTTGAATCCTCCGGCAATTAAAAACAAGCATGCCATGGTTCACAATGTCAAATAACTATATCCCATAGTAAAACGCCTGAAGAAGAAAAACACCTGTCAATAATGAGCAATAATATGTGTATTTTGCAAACCTTGTATCCCCCATATTTCACCTGTCTCCGTGATGGTTCTTTTATTATTTTCCAATGGTCACAGTGCTTTTAGTCCATAGTGAAGGATGATAGAAGAAATGCCCTTTGAAACTGCCTTGTCTTATTATGCCAAATCTTCTACTCACTGTAATGTAAGTTTCTACTCAGTGAGGACTCATTCAAGAAGTCTTGGAACCAAAGTTGCCTGTGTTCCTCCTAAACTAGTGTTTTTATTGCTATGATTCATGTAACTGATTATACTTCTGTCTTTCCCTTGATTGTTAATAACTTGGAGGCAAGGGCGTGCAAGGAATTTACAGCTGGCTTCAAACTGTGTGCCCATCCTTTAACCATTCACCCCTCTTATTATTCTTTTTTACCGTTAACTCAGATGCTCTCACTTTTCCTGTATGTGTCTGTGTACTCCATTTTCAACTTTATTAAAATCAAATGCATAAATACATAATCAAATGCACTGTTTATTATTTGGGTTAACTTAATTCACCTACAATTTGTTGAGTTCCTACTTCATCCTAGATCTTGCCACGTGCCGGACTGTGTCATACTATATACAACGTAAGTGTTAAAAAAATTCCCCAATCAAAATATGAAATACGTGGAATATTCTGATCCAATCCTTTGGAAAATCAGAGTAATTTGAGAATTTCACTGAAGCATAATTAGGTAATTGTGGAAGTTCCTAATATCCAATGCCAAAGAAGTCAGTTTCATGGTTACAGGTGAAGTCTAAGTAAATAGTAGAAATCGGTTTTATTTTCTTCTCTTATTTTCTGACAGTATTACTGAAGTTAGTCATAAAGACTGAGCTCATGTTTAAGTATATATTTATGTTCAATTACCTTTTGAATTGCAAGAGCCCTGAAAAAGCTTTTTCTACATGAATTTACACACTTATACATATGGATATCATTACTTCTCTCCCTAATGGCAGTGCTGTGCACAGCCTGTTCTACAACTCTCTGTGAGCTTTTTTGACTCTGCTCTAAGCTAGTCCTAGAAGCCTTCCAACCCTTATAATGTCCCTGTCTTTCCTATAATATTGCTGAACAATCCACATCATCACTCCTTTTATTCTTCCTTATTCCTCTCTGCATCCCCGTTCCTAATGCTGACAAGTTCAATGTTGTTTTCTCCTGTTACACAGAACACTCAAATGAATTAGAACATTCAATAAACCAGAACTCCTCTCCACTCCCCCACCCTAACAATAACCTTATCATAATCCAGGTAACCAAATTTTGCTGTTCTAGAAGGAAATGTTTTACAAATGGGGTGTGGAGTCCAGTTTGTTTTATTTTTGGAAAAGATTTGCCCTGAGGTTACAGGGTACAGAGTGCTCTCAAAGGGAGCTCAGATCCTCTCATGGAAAATCCATTTGCCTTTTTCCTTCCTAAAATAAGCTAATGCATGTTGGTTCCAATAAAGTAGAAGAGATTAACTTTGTTTAAAGATTCAGGAAAGCAAAGTGGTTATTCCATGACTCAACGTTTGCATTTTCAAAATCACATAGGAAGTTGTTTGCTTACCTTTTTCAATACACTAGAGCCAAAGACTACTGGGAATATACCTTAAGTTTAACACATTGGATTTATTACAACTTGTTGTAGTGAGGGAAAATACTCGCCATGAAAAACTATGGGGCATCTCAAGGTTAGAAAGTTAGAAAACACAGATTTAAGCTTCTGTTAGGTGGTTTTAAGGAGAGTATAAGGAGGTGGGGGTTTTCTTTGGATTGTATGCATTGAGAAATAGGGGTAATTCTATGCTTGGGTATTTTAATAAATCCTGTCTAGAAGGAGGGAGGACTAGATTGAGACTTACACTTTTTAAGTGAATAAAGAAACAGCAGTCATTTATATCAGCCACGATAAGAAAACATTTGGTCAGTTTTGTGGTCTGGACACTGTTTGTGTTTTGTCTTGGTTCACACACAATTACAGAGTGGTCTTGTTTTTGTCTTGAATCACAAAGATCACAGAGTGGCCTTGTCTGATGTTGATGTTCTGGGAAATTATTGATGTTCAACAGAATACAAAGCCTAACCAGCTGGGAGTGCTAGGCCAGCTTGTAGCAGCAATAAATCCTAGCTGATAGCTCCAGGCCAGGCTCCGGGTGGCGGGGGCTGCTTATCTCTGTCTCATTTCCCCCCTTGTGACAAAGGGCAGATGAACTTGGACTGCAGGACATTAATCCATGCTACCCACAACTTCACCACAGTGGAAATTCTGCTGAGCAGGCAGTTGTTGAGAGAATACAGTCTGTCGTGGGACTGGCATTAGTCTCTCCTGCTCCTTTTGTTGCAGGATGAGCAGTTGGATCCTCCGATGTGTCGGTGGCTACGCAGGACACAGCAGCATAACCGCAGCACAAGTCCATTGTCCGAAACAAGCCTTGAAGCCAAGGAATGAATCCAGCTGGGTCTCTGTTAGAGAACCCAGTGGCTTTTTTTTTTTATTGGTTCAGCTAATTTATTTACCTAGCAAGAAGAGCTGGTTATAGCATTAATATTCTCTTGTTTAGTTAAGAAGTCAAGGAATATGTAACTGTTCATTAACAATTCTTAATAATGACTTTAGACTTGTGGGTTAGGCTTTCAGAGTAGCAGTTGTATGCAAGTAAAATTTGAGATGAAAGCAAAGTGTTAAAGGTCATATTAATAGTACCTTTATTCCTATTTAATTTAATCCTCACAAAAACTCTCTGAAGTGTTGTATATCTTCATTGGACCCCAGGATCGTCTGAACCTGTAGCATGCCTCCTTAGCAGCTATTCTCTATTGTCCCCAGGCTTCTGGAATCAACTCCAGTAATCCTTTCTTTGAGTGATATACCTAGGAACCTGTCTTGGATAAACCAGTCTTCCACTGCCACTCTCTGTCCCTGCTTGCTGAAGTGCCACCACTTGGAGGGTTCATGGGAAAAAGAGATATCAGAAGCACCAAGGAACTGGGCAGGTTAGCGGAAGGGTGGATGAGAGGCTGAGAGATGGCCCACAATCACCCTCATTCCATAGCCATTGTCTTGCCTCCCATGAACTGATACAGTAATACCCATTTAGAGTGGTTGCCTGTATTAAAAGTCAAGACTTAAAACAATCATTCAGAAGGCAGTCATTCTTCTGCAATAAGTGTGGCTATGGAGCTTTGGAACAGTTACGCATTTTATCCACTTTTGAAAATGCTATTTTTAAAGCATTGTTTTGTCAAAATATCCCACTGAAATGTAATAAGCTGTCAAACTCCCAGCACTGCACCATATCATTTAACTTAGCGAAAGTGTGCGCACGGATACCCCCAGCTAATCAGAAAGATGACTCGAAGACCATATCCCAATGACTCAGAAAATCCGCCTCAACTATTTTTTCTAAGTTAATTATCGGTTTGGGAATACACATCCTATTTTGAGGGCCAAATTTCCCTTTCCTGGAATAAAAACCACAGAAAACTATATTGGTGTTAGATTTTTGCATCCATGGTCCTATTAAACTTTTCCATTTATGTATATTGTTTCCTCACCCATGTAAATCACATTTAAAACACTAAATTCCATAAAGATTTTTGGTTTTTACCCTGATTATAGGTAAGATACTAAAAATGTGTATGTAAAAAATATCTAGGAATTTGAATCATATTATGAATATTTCATTGCATACGAAATTGTTCCATTATAGAGTTACCTAAAGCCAAGTGTTGTTTTGGAACTTTTTAGTTTTTCTGCACCGAAAGTTCATTTGCTCCTATCTCAAATTTTCCCAAAGCAGGCAAGCCTAAGCTGTTAAACACATTGCAATTCTGGAGGGAGAAATGAGTATTCTCACAACATTGCTTACATAAATATCAAGTATGGTACTGTGTCATCTAGAGAAAATCCTATGCAGTGTAGTCAGGCAAATGCACCAAAACTCAACAGTTATTTTTATTCTTTGGAACTTTTAAAGAAATGGATGACATTAAGTGTAATTAACAGAAACCAGTGGCCTATTTAGTTGAACATAATCTTCTCACCAAATCAAACATGAATTTAATCCTTGTTCAAAATATTATAGGCTCTATGAAGTTATAGGTTTATTCTGACTTTATTTTTTTAAATAATGCTCATTTCTAGGAAAGTGAGATCCAGAAATCAGATCTGAACCATTTCAGATTAGCTATGGCAAAGAGTGTACTTTTTTTATATGTAATTTTATGTTTGAGATGCATTTAGAAGAGGCAGGACAGAGAAGGAGGAGAAGGAAGAGAGAGAAGGATAAATATTTTAAAAGAGGAGAAGACAGGAGAAGACAAGCAAAGTTTACTTGATCTAATAGAAAATAAAATGAAAGACCAAAAAGGGATGAAAATTTGTTCTACATCCAGCAGTTCATGTGATTTCTAAATTTGGCAAACCTGAAACCATGTCTTCTCTCTACAGTGAAATCTCTTCACACTCTGAGGCTCCTAACAGAAAACCTTCTGGAAGGTAGGACTATTCATATTTCACTCTCAGATGTTCCCGAAAACATTCTGCAAATTTAATTAGACCTTCCTACTCATGAAAATAGGTACGGAGGACTTTTTAAATGCCATTTAAGAGAAAAACATGCCTAGGAGATCACCTTAGTGATTTGTCTGATGTCACAGTTTTGGGGCATTTTATAAAGCCTGCTTCAGACCTCAGTCTTGCCACTAAGCATCCCTGATAACCTCAGTCTGAAATAACCCATATTTCTCTGCTCCCATAAGCAACCTGCTCATGTTTATTTCAATAAAGTCCCTATCTATTTCTACAAAATGCAATTCTTATTTATTCCTGGGTTACTTAAGAATCCATGCCTTGCAGCCTTATTGCTGGAGAAAACCTGCCCTTCCTCCTACTAGCCATGTGGTTTCAAGCAAAGCACTTACCCTATCAATTATCTGAGATATCATCAGTTATCTCTATTATAAAATGGAAACACTAATACTTATCTTGCATTGGAATTGTAGTAGTAAAGTTGTTAGGACATATAATGCCCTTAGAAGAGTGTCTAGCACATAATAAGAGTGAAATAAGAGTTAGCTACCACTCATTACCACTACCATCATCATCATAATAATAATTAATATCTCTATAGTGGAATGTATGTCATACTACCTTTAAAATATTTTGACTAATTTTAATCAGGACTATAGTCCCCAAAATGGCAAGTATAGCACACTATTGCTTGTACCCATCCCCTGTCACAGTTCCTTGAGATTTAGAAGTGCTTGCTAGATTCATGTTAAACACATAAAAGTGAACTTGTTTATTGCTGATAACACTAACTCTACAGAATGGGGAAAAAGTAGGTTTACAGTTGTAAGTATGCAAAACAAGACTTTATTCTTGTATTATTATCTATTAATTATTGTAGCTTCCATACAAACAAATATAAGCCTACTTTTGCCCCACCCTGTATACATTAAATTTCTCTGGCATGAATTTTTTATCAGCCCCTGGAGACCAGGAACTTCATTCATTTCTGCTCCCATACCACAGAGTCTCACATACAGTAAACAATACATAGTGTCGAGTCAAATAAATTAGTGACACTAGAACATACACATCATCAATGGAAGTACTGTGTTTTGTTTACCATTGTATCCTTATAACTTCACACAGATCTGGGACAGAGTAGGCACTCAGCACATCTAGATGAAGAGTCTATTTACTGATACTCGATGACATTAAAGATTGCTTTGAGTAAGCTATGTGAATAGGCTAAACCCCTGAAATGGAAAATATTGTTCAAAATGTGTATCATCCAAGATCAAGTGAGGTTGAAGACATACAGGGAGTATGAAACAAGACTTGGACTAAAGTGACTAACATGATCATGCAACAGAGCAAAGACTGGCCTCAAGTAACATTCTCTCCTACCTCTTCCGGGGTAACCTACCCCATTTGCAGGAAACTGCTAGGAAGTTGCCTTGAACAAGTCCACTAGCTTTCTGCTTTTGCAAAGGCCAAACACTAATCTATATGTCTAGAATGATGGTTCATGTAGCTAAGGTCTTGGAAGAGACACAGTAGTTAAAAAAGATTAATATCCTCACCCTGCTTTCTCTTCTCCAAAATGAGTATTGGGTTGAGCAGTAACAAATATCAGCCTCTTACTTCCCTTCTGAGATTTCCAAATCCACAAGCTTATGGTTCTCTCAAGCAGAAAATAACTTATTTTCTCTGTACTTATATTTCTCTTTCATTTTGCTTTATAACTTCTTGAGTAATATGCTGTATAACTGGCAACAACAAAAAAAGGAAGATGGGAACAGTGTGCAGCCAGAAGCTCTGGTGCTACACTGGACTAGTGATTGCAAGGGAGCAGGTTCTGGCCAATATAGTAAGTCCCATGGCTTTTGTAGAGGAGTAAGTTACTTGCCAAGTGGTTTGCAGTTGTTATGGAGGGAGAAAATAGAGTTTGTGAACAAAATATTTTTAGAGGAACCATGAAGACAAAGTTGTCTTGGTTTTACCTTACTTCTCCCTCTATAATAGCAGTAAAGCAAGCAATCATTCAACTTTCTGAGTAAGCCAAATATGCTGAGCATTGTGCCAAGTACTATCACTGTCACAGGGAGAGAAGGAGTTTAACAAATGAACATGAACATGATCAGGGCCAGCACCATAATATACTATAGAAACACACACACACACACAGGTATACGCTTACACACAAAGTTCTTGTGGGTTAAAAACATAAACACAAGTAAAAAATTAGAAGTTATACCCACATTTTCAAAAGTTGTATAGTTGATCCTAATTATTTATTCTCACTCTCCCCATGATTAGATGACATGTCCCTGTCCCATTGGCATCTGGCTTGACCATGTGACTTGCTATAACCAATAAAATTGGAACAGGAAGTAACAAATGTCACTATTGCATGTTCTACCTTTGTTCTTTTTCTAGGGCCATGAGCTGAGATAGGGACTCCTCCTTGGGCCTGGATCCTAGCATGAAGAGGCACTGAGCAAAGTCACAGCTCACATATAATATTAATGAGAAATAAAATCTCTTTCTGGAAGGCACTGGGATTTGGGAGTACTTTGCTACTGCAACAAAACCTAATGTAAACTGGCTATATACATATCTTGATAGATCAAAATAGCTCATACTCTATTCATTTTTTCCCAGTTCCTTCCCTACTTCACATATTTCTAAAGTTCTCCTCTGTTTATTGTGTAAAGTCAAAACTCAAGATTCCGTAGGATGTAGACCCTGACTCTTCTTTAGCCTCACCTCCTGCCTTCCATTCCACCCATCACAGCCAAACAGATATAGCTACACTTCTTCCATTTCCCCAAGATATTTAACCTCTGTATTGGCTCATAACGTTTCCTTTTCTTGGAATGCTATCTATCCCCAGCCTCTACTTCCATAATACCTGCAATGTCACTTCCACTTCTTTGCAAAACTTAACTCCTTTTATTCTTTCTCCCCTAAGCTTTCTCTGACCCGCCCAAATAATTACTCTGTTCCAATTATTTGTCATCCATATAAGATATTAAACCTCATTACAATTGCTTTTTGACGTATTTCACAGCAGGAATTCTGTGAGAGCAAACTATTATGCTTTAAACATCTTTAGATCTCTAGCACCCAGTCTTTCATATAGTAGATGTCTGATAGATATTGTAGAATTCATGAAACAATTAATGAATGAGTGAAAGTTCTTTCTCTTGTTCCTCCTTTCATGCCAACATGTGATTTTCAAAAAAAAAATTATTGCTAAATGACTAAGAGGAAGAAAAAAAGGAACTGATTGGAATGTGTTGATTTTTCTCTGAAATAAAAATACTATTATCTCCTTACTAGTGTGTCCTCTCATAATAAAAGTAGTGCTTCTACCCATGGGAGAAAGTTGAGGTCTGTAGTAAATGGCATCATCTCAATTGGAGACTATTCCTCTAGTCTCTAATTTGACTCCAGTATCTATATTAAATATCAGTGATATTTATTTGAGTACCTGGTGCACATTGTGTCAATCTTAAGAGGTTTCTACCATATTTATTTTTGCAGAGTTTTCAGTATGACATTTATCCTAACCCCATCAGTATGTTCTTCACTTCCTCTGGAAGGTAACACTAAAGAGCCCCAGAATCATCTTAGAAGGTTCACATGACACTTCTTTCCATCTTAATGCAGAAAATTAGTTTTCTCATACTTCTCCTCAACCAGATGAGGACAATTTTATTTCTGGCCAAATCATACTACTTTTGTCCTTTTGTGTTAAAAACACTCAATAGGGCACAGAAGCAGAAAACCTAAAGTCAAGGTCCAGCTCAGTTATACACTGGTGGTATGTCCCAGGTGCTGTCACTTACCCTGTTTTAGTTTTAGTTTACTCATGTCCAAAATGTGGGTGGAAGAGAGGAGTTATGACATTTCTTTAACATCATACCTGACAGAAACAAATTCAGGGTAAATGAATTTACTTATCAATTTAGAAACAAAGGAGAGGGTGGATATTTAGATCTGGAAAAAAACTACAAAAACTACCAGGAAAACTTTTGAATCTTCCTTTCTATCCAAAACTGAAATCTACAGAATGGGCTGTAAAATCAGACTGACCTGGGTTGGAATTTTCTTGACTGTGAGATCATGGACAAGTTGCCCAACGATCTGAGCTTCAATTCTCTCATATACAAGAGGATAAATTGCTTTATCTTATAGAATTTTTATTTTTATAAAATTCTCCACATCTCATTTCTTCTGGTTACTCATCCAAATATTTTGAAGTCATTTGATTTTCTTTCTTTCTTTCTCTTTTATTTCACATCTTATAGCTAGAAATTCATCACTTGTCTTGAATTGAACAATTTCTCACAACCTTCACTAGACCACTTAGTCCCACAACAACCTTATGAATGAATAGTGATGACACTGATGATATTGATGATAAAGCTAACTCTCAGTACTTATTATGTGTCAGGCACTGTTCTAAGAAATTGAGCTATCTCATTTAATCCCTATGACAACAATATGGAAAAGATACTAACACCTGGTACTTTAGCCCAAAGAGTTTGGTTCTAGTAGTCTACCTGGAAGCTGTACTACCTTTCAAAGAAAAACAAGTACTTGGAACCCTTAAATGGGTACATTGAAATACAAAACAGGCTATACTCTTTAAAAAGGTACAGCCTTTAAAATTTGAAAATATAGTCTTAAATTCCAGGTTTACTATGTTTTATGTTACCCTGTGCACCTTGTGAATCTCTGTGAGATTTAATTTCTTCATTCAGACTCAGAATTTTGATTTTTATCTCAGATACTTGTAGGTGCCATGCCAGCATGCATTTCTCCTTATCCATTCCTATCTGTACCTCTTATTTCTCAGCTGTGTGTATCGGAAAGACATAAACTGAACTCAGATCCAGGCATGGGTCTCTCTCCGTAGGAGCACAGCATCCACCAGGAGATGTGAACTTCAGTGGAGAATCACAACAACAATTAACCTGAGTCTAGCAGGTAGAAAATCACAGCAGCGACCAACCTGAGACTAGCAGGTAGCAAGCTGAGGGGAAAATTCGCTAACTTCACTTTTTCCCCCTACCAGTTTCCTGCTAAACCCAAGTGAAAACCCAAGTGCAAAAGAGACTGTGGCTGCAATGCATGAAAATCAATCAGTCTCTTGGCACAGGGCAGTATAGAACATACTCATAGACACAAACAACAGAATGCTGGTCACCAGAGAGAAGAGAAGCGGGGTGGGAGAGGACCAAGAGGGTAAAAGGGATAAAATATACAGCAATGGGAAAACACATAAGAGTATACAGATGTATTATAAAGCTGTACACCCAAAAATCATATAATGCTATCAACCAATGTTATCATAATAAATTTAATTTAAAAAAGAACAGAGAGGGGACCTGGCAGGACCTGTGGAAAAGATCTAGCACCCTTCGTCATTATAAAGTCTGAATGCCTGGAATGCCAAACCTCCATCCATCACAAAATGGACAGACCAGGAGAACACTCAAGGGACCCCTCCAAAATGAAAGTGTGCATCTTAGGCATTATAAGTAAATGCATTTTCTTTCAACTTAACAAAATGGGGGCTAGGAAGTAGAAGCAAACACTGATGTGTGTTATAATGACAAAAAGTTCTTTGAGTGTTATATTAAATTTTTACTTCTTAGCCTCGGCATTTTTATCCTCAACAGTCTTCGTGGCTTCCTATTTTGACAGCTCACCTCAGTCAGTCCTCATTCTTGCTTATTGAAAGGCTTTTCCATCTCAACTGCATCACGTCTCGCCTGGCAGATGTTGTTCACAAAAAACTGGGGACCGTGCAAAGGCTGAACTGATAATAACTGCTCCTTAAAGAAAGAACCTGGAGTTTCCATAATAGGTTTTCTTGATAAAACCAAGCCTCTTCAATTTTTCCCCTCACTTTGACCATATACATTTTCAATCAAGCCACCATATAATACTTGCTTTCAAAACTCCCCTTTAAAGTAATTTCTGTCTCACACTGTGATCATGCTTACTCTAGTTTATCTTATCAATAATCCAAGTGCTTTCTTTCAGCTTTTTGTCCAGCCAGCCCTGCGTGTTACCTTTATTTGGTGAGGAAAAAGAAGTTTTACATTTGCCTTTGCTTGAGTTTCTTGAAACAGAAATGACATTTGTTTCTTTATATAAATCTCTGGCACTATACCAGAAACAAAAATGGCCTCAAATTTATTCTGGAAGACCTCTGTTTTGTCTATCCTGTATAGTCCACAGATTCAAGACCTTCTGTGCTGGACAGAAAGAACTCTTAGGAGGAACGATTGCTTCCACAGAACCATCTTTAAATTTAGAAGTAAAATGTGGAGATCTATCTGTGACTTCTCTAAGAAGTATATAAAATTGCAGTCACCACATGGGGCAAGAACTTAGTGCTTCCTAAAGAAATGGAAAAGATGGAAATAAAGTTGCCATTTGAGAGTTAAACTATACACATAATCAGTGCAAAATGCATCAAAGCAAAAGTATGTAGTTATCTTAGAGGCAAAACTGGCTGTCAAGAGTAAAAGTACAATGTCAACAACAATAATATTAGCAACAAATTAGAAAATTTTGAAATCAATCACCCTATGTGTCAGACACTATGAAAGCATGAAAGCACTTCTCATGATTATTTTGTTTAATTCTAACAAAACCTTCTAAGGAAAATGTTATCATGGCTCTCTTTCACTGATGAGAAAACAGAGGCTTAGAGCCATTTAATGAGTTACTTGCCCAAGGTTCACACAGGTAGTCAATGGGAGCTGGAACTTGAACCTTCGGAACCCCAGCAGGCCATGTATTCAATCCAGGAGGAAGCCCAGTTGGTGGAAACTCAGGCAGGCATAGGCTGCTGGATTTGTGCCAGGTAGCACAACCCTGAAAAATATCGCCATTCTCCCTGGAAGGCACCTTCCTATTGCAGAAGGAGACACAGCAGCCTGCACTGGGTTGGAGTCATTAAACTTTGTCAGCACAGAGCATGCTGCCCCTTCTCCAATTCCAGGCTTAGCAGCGAGCTTTAATAACTTGGTGCCTCCTGGAGCTTTCCTACAGGGAAATGATTTATTGAATCTATTGGCATTTTAATTATTTGCCGCAGACTTATGCATTAGAGTGTTGGTTTATACACCTTCAGAAATGGGACACTAACAAGCTTGAATTTAAGGGGCTGTGAAATAAGCATCTACTGTTTTTATTATTTTGGATCAGGAACAAACTTCTACCACCTCATTACTGAGGAAATGTTTCTTTCCTCTTATTCGAAGCTTGTGTTTCGAACAGACTTTTCCAGATTTTTGCAGAATCTATCTCCCTAGCCATAGTCAGGCTCTGGCCCCATATGGACCTATCATGGTACCCAACACACCCACACTGTGAGTCCAGAGATGTGCACCCACTGCAAATGGAGACAATCAGAACTTGGGGATTGAAGGGTATAGGGCATGTCATGGTCTTTATTTAAACGGTGCTCTATAACATTAGAGCTGTAGGCAGTCACAGTCTCCATCCTGTGGGGAAGATCAGCCTAAAGTAACAAACAAAACTACACATCGGGAAAAGCAGAAATGAAAGAATGAGATCAACTTACCGTGGATGGCAGTTGTTTCTCGCCCCAGTGGCACCGTACTCTACCCTCAGTTGAGTATCTAACTATCCTCCTTTTAGGCCTAAGGTAGTTCACATTTAGTTTCAACCAAGAGTACTGACTAATATATCCATCAATCCAAAGACCAAATGAAGACCAGTATAGGCAGGACCACCACACAGTAGGGTGCTGCATGAGGGTCCCTGCCATGGTGAGGAGCAGAGGCCTATTCCAGTGCTGTAACTTGGCATGAGGCAGCACCCACCCAGAAGCAGTAAGTTAAAAAAAAAAAATATTTCACTGGACACAGGGCTAATGTTGGCCGTAAGTGAAATCATTAAAGTACATGCCAACTTATAAGTCCTCTTGTGAGCCAAGCAAACTGAGAATACCCAAACCTTATCGTATTTCTTCTAACTTAAAGGTCTATTGCCATGAACGTGCAACTGAGAGATGTCAACATTTGAGAATGATGTATCAGGAGCCCCCAACACATGCTCAATCACACCAGCCTACTCCAATCTAAATAAATCCAAGACACTAGCTTTTGTTGATATGTGAGAAAAATTAGCCAGTTTTCTTAATCAACAATCACAGGAAGAAAATAAGTATATTCTAACACAATGCAATGTCCTACTGATATAGAACATTTGACATATATTCCAGACTCAGCTGACAATTCCTGGGTTAGATATGAGCTTCTTATAAGTTTCAGGGGACAATGCGTGCATAGCAAAACCTATGGCAAACTCCCAATGCAAGCCACATGATCCATGCAAATGCTCAGTCACTTGGATGTGATATTAAACGTTTCCAAGTCCACAAACTATACTTATCCTATTTCCTGGGTATCTTAAGAGTTCTGTTGTTGTCATTGTGGTAAGTAAGCCACCCATGTCATAACAGCCTATAACCACCAGCCACCAGCCTTAAACTCATCACAACTATCCTTCATCTTCCTCTAGACTATCATTAGGGAGCATAAAAAGATAAACACTGGGCTGCTGGATTTTCCATTTACCCGGTGAGTCACTTTACCTCTGAGCCATATAGAGAATTGTAGAAAGAATGATGTTTTCAACATTGACTGCATTAACAAGGAACCAAATGGGGAAATGGGTCACAAGTCTTATTATGCAGGTTTCTGAATACCAGTCAAATCTCTTGCCAAACACGGTCACTGGAGCTTCTGAAAATACAGCTGATGATATCCGTTTACATTTCCATCCACATGGATTATTCACTGATGATTTATTCTTTTATTTAAGATACAATATGACCTAGAGAATAATATATACTCTACTGGACACTTTGTATTCCCAAATACTACTGCAAGGTAGCACAATAACTACAATATGTTGTGAAAACTGAGGCACTGAAGGATCAAATGAACTGCCCCATGTAAGACAACCAATGAATTGGGAAGCTAGTACTGGAGTTTCAGTCTGTTTAATTCCATAACCTGTGTTTATGACACTAAACCACCCTAGCTCAGTAAGCGATAAAGACTGACTTCAAATTCACATATCAAGAGGAAGTATATTTAGTAGTAGCTAAGCACATAGATGCTGGAGCCAGATGGCTCAAACCCCACCCTGGCCAGTTAATGATCGTGTTACTTTGGTATTATTTTCCTGCTGCTGCTGAAACAAATCACCACCACAAGTATAGCGACTTAAAACAACAGAATTTTTTTTTCTTTTACAGTTTTGGAGACCAGCAGTCGGAAATGAATCCTACAAAGCTAAAATCAAAGTGATGGTTTGGCTGGTTCTTTCCAGAAGCTCCAGAGCAGGTTCTGTTCCTTGTCACTTCCAGCTTATTGTGGCTACCCTTGGTGTTCCTTGTCTTGTAGCTGCATCCCTCCAAATTCTGTCTCCATCATCACACGTCCTTCTGTCTGTGTGTGCCTGTGTCCCATTTCCAAATTCCCCTCTTATAAGAGCATTGGTTGCTGTGTTTAGGATGTTCCTTAATCCAGTATGACCTCATTTTAATGAATCACATCTGTAATAATCTTATTTCCAAATGAGGTCATATTCTGAGGCTCTGGGTGGACATGAATTGTTGACATTCAACCCAGTATAGTACTTAATGAATATTTGTCTGAATAAATGAATTAGTTCTGATCATAAACTGACCAAGTGCATCTCTTGCTGTAAGTAGTAAAGAAAAAAGGAAGGCAGGATACTAGAGTGGCTGAGATTTGAGTGCGTGATGCTTGATGGGAGAAATCTCTTACATTTATTTGACCTTGGTTTATGACCATCAATAATGAACTCAAAATCTGCCTGGACTGAAGTGAAGGGTCATGTCTCCCTTGTCTTTCCACACATAAATGCAAACAAATGTCTGAGAGGTTTAGCTGTATTAAAAGGGAAATTGTCGGTTTGTATGGAGGCTCTAAACTAGACTTTCAGGTTGTGAAAATAGCATTAACTAGGGACATATATTTTTAGTTAAGCAAAAAAGTATATGCCAACTCTAATAGCCCACAGAAATTAAATGAGAATACTGCAAAAGCTGCAAAACGACAATTTAGTTCCCTTTGTTGGAAGTGACATTATTGATCTGAATCTTCTGTCTGCAATTACAAACTCAGAGAACTTCTTTATAATATAGAATTCTGAATATAGGCTCTAAAAATACATACTACATGCACACGCCTATGGTGACCAGTAATTAGCCATTGCTTTATCCATCTCAAGAGCTAAAGTGGGATAGATACCATATATGAATACAACAGCCACCAATGCAGATTGGCTAAAAATGGACTTAATCAAAGGTTGGGAGCAGAGTGGGGCCAGTTGCCTTACTGGCTAGCTACCCATTACTTCTTTCTCTGTATGTGCATCGCCTCTGTAGAAAATATAATATCTGTTAATATGCCATACCATAATAAAAATAATTACAATATAGATAATTCCCCACTTGGAAAATAACAACTTAATTTGCTTATTCTATATTTAAAATTTCACCTCAAGAGGAATTTTAAAAATCTAGTCAAAAGACTATTAATGGGCATTAATATTTACTTATTAACAGTATCCTGGTAGGAGGCTCTCTTCCTATTCTTGTTTTGGTTCATCTTGTTCCACAAAAATGCATTCCTATATGCAAATCAGTAAGCAACATCACCCATCATCCTCTTTGTCATAGCATCTGGTGTATTCCAGGAGCCAAAAACCTCTGCTACAAAGGAAGGGGTTAAATGTTCCTAATGCATGTAATTGCTCAATATAATCTTTAGTTATCAGAGGTAGAAAAGAATTGTTTCCTGAGATGAATGAATCGTTACTTTAATCTGGACCTTAACTTCACAAATTAACATCATTCCATAGTTTAAGGTAGAGAAAGGGACTGGGTGTGACCTACAATACAATTCAGCTGAAGGTTAAAGAGGAGGAAGAATTGTTTCCTCTTGTCTGTGTTACATCTGGCGCTTAGATTCAGTTGCTGACGGCAGCGAGAGCTCTCAGAAACAGCAGGCAGATTGCTCTGAGGTTTGGGAACTACTTCCAAGCACACACCCCTTCTCTGATCCAATATTACTACAGTAAGTCAGCATCCACTGAGGCTACGTCAACAGGCACTGCATACCTGACCACATCAGCTCAGTGATCCCCAATCTATTGCCAAAGAAGTCAGGTCACTGCGGGAGGGGAGCAGGGAAAGCTCCCAGGCCCAAACCGGGAGAGAGAGGGAGATAAGAGCTGGATCCTCTCGGAGGAGTAATATGGACTTATCATGTCATATATCAGTGCAGCTCCTTGAAAAAATAATTGGATAGAAAGGGTTTTCTTGTCTTAAGAAGTAAACCACATCTATAATGCAATTTTATAAAAAAATAAAAATAGTATCTTATGTCCCCTTCAGCTTTGTATTCCTAACACTATGATACTCTCAGAGACAAACAAATTACTAACATCAGGGCAAAACTGCCTATAAATCATTCTCATAAGAAACTATTAGAAGAATCATGTCTGCACTAAATGTGTAAAGAAATTTTTCTTTGTTCTCCAGGTATTGTTAAGGGTATTTTTGTCTTCGGATCAATTCCTTTTGAAAGATGTTTAAAAAATAAATTGTGGCAATCCTTATTAATCTCTCTGCAACTTCTATTTCTGCTAAAATCTTAGGCTCTGACTCTTGCATCCTACTAAATATAAGAGTCCAGTCTTCGCATTACTTTGCTATTATAAAAGAGCTTTTTGTACTCTGAAGACAAATTGCTCAAATAGCATCTGCCTTCACAGTACAGAGCCCTGCATGGACTGGGGACTTTTGTTTTATCTACTCCACTGAATCTTTTTTCATTATCCTCCTTCTTATGCCTACAATTGTTTGTGCAAATATGAGCAACATTAGAAGAGTCAATATTTCTGCACTGTTCATCCAAAGTCGTATGCCAATAAGATGCTTGGGCAATTAGACAATGAACAAAATAAAGCCAGGAAAAACTGAGATTTATATAAAACTTATCTTCAAACTATTCCCTTACTTGAAATTCCTCAGACTCTGAAGCTGTGCAGGATTCTCCACCTTGAAGTCCTACTTTATAATTCACTTTAATTATATTTTATTGATTATGCTAGTTGTCCCATTTCTCCCCCATCATTCCCCTTCACCCTGCACACCCCCTCCCACCCACATTCCCCTCTTTAGTTCATGTCCATGTGTCATTAAGTTCTTTAGCTTCTACTTTTCCCACACTATTCTTGCC